>PVJA010031368.1:0-24980 GCA_004027025.1 Myocastor coypus
CTTGCCCAGCAGGCACTTGTGCCTCGGAGCTATCTCCCCAGCCCCTCTAAGTACTTATTACACCTTGGCTATTTTGTTTTATTGATGTCTTCTTTGCTTGTTACGTACATATTGTACAACATAGTAGCAAGCTTCTGAAAAAAGAAAAAACAGGAATACAAGAATGTGACAAGAATGGCCTGCCACATAGGAAAGGAAAACTAAGAACATATGCTCTCAGTGTAGGCAAGGCATGTGCATGGAATATGCAGTTGTCATGTGTGAAGACTGCCTTAGATGTGACAGTTGAAGTCATTATTTCTGTACTTGACTTTTGTATGTTCTTACATTGTAGCTCACATAGGTTTTATTTATGTTATCTCTTGGGTATTGCAAGCAAGTATATGGCTGATATGAAAATGTTGCTGTCTATTCTAAATGTGCAATATATTATAAATGTAATACTTTATTTTATTGATAGTTTAAGCATTCCTACTAACTACACATTGCATAATATAATAAGAACCTCCTGGCAAAACAGTAAGACCAGTAAGATGTCAAGTGTGTCCTACAAACAGACCAGGAAAACAGAACATGCAGCAGAAGTCACACTTCTCATTCTGAAATTTGATCTCTCCTGGGCTAAGATTACATAACCCAGTACCATGACACTGGACAGTGGCAGTGAGTGACAGCGCCAGTCAACCACACAGTCACAAGGCTGGCAACCAAGGCTCTCTACCAGAAGCAGGAACCTATGGAGCTGACTGTACCCCCCAAAAGTTCTGAAAGATTCACCATTCCTGATCCACAGTGCTCCATGTTGCTGTGATAGTTAGTGTGGTGTGCCAAACTCCTAGCAGGCTGCCACAGCTCTGGCTGTGTCTGTGATACCTGGCATGCAGGCCGCAAACTCAAGAGGGAACACCTTGCTGGTTGTGGGTGGGATCAACCAGCAGTCTTGTAGCCTGGGTAGAATGAAAACAGAAAGAAGGAAGACCTCCCCTTTCTTTGGAGGAGCTCTGGTCCTCAATGTTGCCTTTGGATACTGGTCTCTAGCTCCTGCAGCTTCCTCTCACCAGTTACTACAGTGAACTTCCAACTGCTCCTAGGCCTCCCAGGTCCCCAGCACTCAGATGGCCTTGTTAGATTCTTCCACTACTGGTTCTGCAGAGCCATTGCAACTCCTCCCCTTGTGCTCCTACATGACTACATGAAAGTCTTTGTATGTGGATACATATATTTTACATACAGTCTACCCCACTTGTAAACCCTAAGTAATACAGTTGCCAAGCTACAATGCACAGTTATGTTACTGCACACATTTCCTACTTATCATATTTTCAGTTAATAATGAGTTTTTCAGGATGCAGTCCCACCATGGCTTCATCAGGATTAGCAAATACAAGAACTCTTTGCAAAGCTGGGCGTGGTGGCGCACGCCTGTAATCCCAGAACTTGGGAGGCTGAGGCAGGAGGATCAGTGCAAGTTCGAGACCAGCCTGAGCTACAAAAGTGAGCTCAAGGCCAGCCTGAACTGCATAGCGAGACCCTGTCTCAAAAAAAAAAAAAAAAAAAAAAAAAAAAACTCTTTGCAAAAGAGATAAGTCTTAGTCATTCAGGTTGCCACATGTCTTTTTTTTTTTTTTTTTAATGTGTTTGGTATAGGGTCTCACTCTGCAGCTGGGACTCACAGGCCACATGTCTTTTAAATATCACAGCACGCTGACGTTACCAGATTCTCAGGTCAGAGGCCTGACTCTAGCAATCCCAACAAATTAGTTCTAGCTGTTTGCCCCCAAAAGAAAACAGAAAAATGTTGGTGAAGCAGGAAAGAAATTTAATCAATATAGCCACATGGGGAAGATGAGTGACATCAGGTGTCCTTTCTTAAGTTACTGCAATATATTTGAGATTTCAATGGGGGAGTACTGGGCTGGGAGTGAGAGGTGAGCATAACGAAGTTCTTGGGCAAACCATGGTCTGTCTCCCCAATCCTTACCCCACTTCCAGTTTTGTAGGGCAGTGCAGGCACAGTCCTTGCTACCCCAGGAGGCCATCAAGTTTCCCATGAGATGATGACTTCTATTTGGTGGCAGCCTCAGTTCTTGTCACAGGGAGTCACTCATGCTTGGACCTGAGCTCAGCATAGGGTGATCTGTTGGTGAAGCTCAACTGTTCCTGGAATCCAAGGTGACTTCTGGCTTAGGGCAATGACTGAAGACTGCTAGGCATTGCTGCAGGGGGTGCAGAACAGGACACGGCAAGCTGGCACTTGAACGTCTTTGGAAATCTTGAAACTACTTAGTTCCTCCTATCTTGGTGTCCTCAGTCTTTTAGGGCAGCAAAACTGGCCAGTTTCACCTTATATTACCAGTTATCAGACAGATGACCCATAAGTGATTGGATGTACCCTCACACAGAGATGAATGGGAATCTGATTCAAAGTATTAAGGTGGTGAAGGAAACAGATATAAAATGAAGCCAGAGAAGCTGTATTCTGCTTTTATTACCCTGGGCCTCTGCAGACCCAGGTAATGAGTCAGTGCTATTTAACAATGGCAGCCTCTGTGCCCGTTATATTGATTCACATCCACAAGCTCATTCTGCCTTCTCAACACAGAATCAAAAGGAAATTGTTGCCGGGCGTGGTGGCTCACGCCTGTAATCCCAGCACTTGGGAGGCTGAGGCAGGAGGATTGCTGCGAGTTCGAGACCAGCCTGGGCTACAAAAGTGAGCTCAAAGCCAGCCTGAACTGCACAGTGAGTCCCTGTCTCAAAAAGCCAAAAAAAAAAAAAAAAAAGGAAATTGTTCCTATCGTCTTGCAACTCTGATTCTGCACAGGACTTCAGCTTGCAAGGAAGTCAGTCCCGTGGGCTCCAGGAAAGGGCACTGGACACCTGTTCTTTGGTGTGGGAGATGGATTCTGGGATGAGAGACAGAAGCAGCTCCCTTACTAGGACTGGGCCAAGCTGCGATTCTGGGAGCTGCGCCTGGGAAATGATCAGTTCCTTCTTGCTTAAAGCAATCAGAGAGAGCACTGTCCTCTGTCACTAAGAGCCTAACACATAGGTAGAGCCATTCAGGTTCCCAGGATTAAGTGATAAAATCAAGGTCTTCGGAAGCAGTGATGTTGAAAAACAGGTGGGGAGGGACAGGAAGAAGGGGAAGGGGGAAAAAAAGAATTAAGATGTGTTGTATAGGTGCAGCTTCCTAAGATTCATGCAACCATCATGAACTGCAAACATGGTAATTTTAAAATTAAAATAAAAATGTGCTAGACTAGACTTTCTAGGCTACATGAATTGTCTCTGCAGAGGCGCAGAGCATACAGGAGCCTGCTCTTCAAGAAATGAGGGTGGATGAGGAGTAAATATTTGGAGCATAAAAGGCATGTAATACACAGCAGGATGGAAATGTAGGCAAGGGTCCTGAGGATTTAGGCATGCGTTGATCAGCGCTGAATAAACAGAAAGCCACAGGTCACTGCAGGCAGGGGACCACCAGTATCACATCTGCATTTCAGGAAGATCCCAGAGGCAGATAGGAGTGAGCCCAAGAGAGATGAACAATCCGGAAGCTGCCATGGTCATATAGATGAGAGGAAATAACACAGAAGTAGAGGCAGTGGTGACTGAAATGGAAAGGAAAAACAGGCTGACTTGTTCTGCTGAGACTTTTTATTTAATCAAGGAAGCAGAAACCGTGGATTCACCTACAGGTCGCCTCTACTAGGGACGCTAAATTGCACTCAGAGCATCTAAACTGTAACTTTGTCTCTTTCCTCCCCAGGCAACCCTGCACACAGCCAGGCCATGGGAACCCCTAACAAAGAAGATACACTCAGAAATGTTTATGTATCCTAGAAGTGAACTTGATGCCTAGAGATACAGAGCTTGCTTTATGACTCTTGCCCGGAGAGACTCTTTCAGGAGGAGAGGTGACTCTGGACAAGCCATGCGATAAGTATTAGCAAGGTGACCTGGCTGTTCATTTCCAGGGTCCCACTTATCCCTGGGTTTGTACCTCCAGCTTCCATGGCTTATAGGGCAGCTCACCAAGAATTTTCCCTGCCTAAGGAAATCAGTATTGCAACCATCTACTCCCCTGGGACAGGGGCTTCAGGTGTCTGAGTACCTTTCCTGTTCGGAGCAGAGGAAGGAGGCACAAGTAGATGGATTCCAAAAACAAGAGGGAAAGCGGGGAAGCAGGCAGAAAATGACAAGGAAGTGCCAGTGCCCCGCTATTGGTCTACCCTGTCCCTCTCACTACATGAAATTGTACAGAAAAGTAACATCTTTCAAAGATGAATTTTTTAAAAATACTCTAATCCACCTATAGCTGTACAAGTGTTCTCCAAACTTTGTCCTCCACTTGGGTTACTAATTCTAGAGCTATGACAGAATATATAATTTAGGCCTGGTTCCCTGGAGAAACAGACACTGAGTCCAACCTCCACATGGGCCATCCGCTCAAAGGAGCATTTATCTAACACTGGGAGAGCGGGGAGGTGAACTGGCCAGAAGGAGAAGTTGCTCAGATGAGGATGATTCTTCCGTGATGCCCCAGATGCAGCCAAGGGCCTGCCTTTCTGCCCTGCATCAGGCAGTGCCCCACACTACGCTGCCTGTGGGACAGGGCTCACTCAGGTGAGGCTGCTCTTCTGGGGCAGTGCTCAGAGCAGACCCCAGCTGTGAGTCTAAACACCTAACATTCGTGGCAGCTGGGGAGAGAGGGGAGATAAACGTCTCCATCCTAGGGCCGAACCTATTCATGCACCCCAGAACCCATGCCACAGCCATTTCCAAGACTTCAATGGATGAGCAAGAGCAAGAGTAAGCAGTATGAAGAAGCAGCTGTGAAGCCATCAGTCAGGTGCACAATGTGCTGGAAAGAAAACTTCCACCATCCACTGAACAGCTTTCTAACTATGGACAAGAACTCTGAATTGTGTTATTTTAATTTTAAGATATGAGAAATACTAGGGAGACTGATACGGTGGTTTGGGAGAGGATTAACTACAATTTCCTGTGTAGGGAATAAAAAGCACAGGAAACACTAAATACTGCCTATGATTATGACCATCAGCATTCAGTAAATCTTTGGCTTATTGACACTTTCCCTCCATCTAGTATATTTCATGGCTGCAAAATACAAGCTGAATATCCTTTATACCTGTAATCCTAGCACTCAGGTGGCTGAGGCAGGAGGATCACCATGAGTTTGAGGCCAGCCTGGGCTGCCTAGTGAGTGCCAGGCCAGACTACACTTCATAACAAGACCACGGCAGAAAAAGAAAGAAAGAAAGAAAGAAAATTAACATGCCCCTAACCAGAAGTGTTTCTTATTTCTAATTTTCTCAGATTTTGGACTACTGACCTATAGAATACTTCAGGGATGAATCCAACTCTAAATAAAAATTCCTTTATGTTATACACATAGCCTAAATAAAATTATATGTAATATTTTTAATATTTTTGTACATGAATCCGATTAAATCATCAGCAAATGCGTATGTAGCATCGGGTTAATGCTCAGGGAAAAAAAGAAAAAAAAAGATTCTAAGTTTGTCTTTTCTGTCTAGCGATGCACAAGCTGCATTACATCACTGAGGAGATCACCGGCTCCTCTCGCACTGCTTGATACAAAGGTTGCAGTGAGCGGTCACATGAGGCGAATAAGAGCTGGAGGGACAAGGGTAGGAAAGCGGATATTTTTGAAAAAGAGAATTGAAGAAAACATAGAATTAGAGCTTTCGCAAATGGGAAGGAGAGTAAGAGTCAGAGGGAGCTGAGAGCGGAAGGGGAGGAGGCACAAGAAGAGCCTGCATTGTGCGCCTGCGCAGACCCCCACCATCGTGTAATCATGGAGTGCTGCAACCCCGCACCAATAAAACAGAAAAAGGAAGAAGCCGAGCATCTTTGCTACATAGCTCTGTTTTGATTTGTTCCTTTAATTACCTTAGGTTAAAATCCCGGAAATTATATTCATGTGTCACGTGGTGTACACAATTTCATGGGTTCTGTGCGATCCTAATTTTCCAAGTCATCTTCACAAGATGATTACTGCCTGACACATTCTATCAAACAAAACTGTTTTGGCGAATGCACACACACATGTGCATTTGTGTGTGTGTGTGTATGTGTGTGTGTGCGCGTGTGTGTGCACGTGTGTTATGTTTTGTTTTGCTCTGATTTTAAGACAGGCCCAGGTTGGTCCCCAACTTGCAATCCTACCTCAGTTTCGAAGTGCTGGGATCATGAGTGTGCACCCTCATGCCTGGTGCACTCAAAACTTCTAGTACAATTTCAGTTGCTTTTCCACACAGAGCCACACTGCTTGATGAAGGCATGGTTGTAGAATATCTTTCTCAAATAAAACCTTAGAAAAAATAAACAAATTAAAGTTGTGTTGTTTTGGGTCCATTGCGTCATGCATCCATTCTCACACAAATGCACACAGAGCTTCAAGAGCCAAATTCAGACAGTTTGAAACTTTGACTTCAGAATTAAGTTTGTTTCATAGTTCTCATTGTTCTAAAACTTATGACTCTACCCTTCTCCACTGCCGGTGGGAGTGCAGACTGGCACAACCACTATGGATGTCTGTCAGGATGTTCCTCAAAAACCTAGGATTGGAGGTTTCATTCAGCCCAGCTATTCCCCTCCTGTGTGTTTTTTCAGAAGAACTAAAAACATACCACAGAAGTATATGTGCAACCATGTGGATAGAAGTACAATTTGACATTGCTGGATCTTGGAAACAACCCAGATGTCCATTGACTGAGGAGAAGAGAGGAATGGAAAAAAAAAGTTGTGATATTTTCATACAATAGATATTACTCAGCTATAAAAATGATAAATTTGAGGCTTTTATATGTAAATGAATATGAGAGACCATGCTCATAAGTAAGATAAATTAAAGCCACGTGTATAAACATAGTGTTGCCTCCCTAGTATAAAAACCTGAAAGGTGCCAGGCGTGGTGGCGCACGCCTGTAATCCCAGTACTTGGGAGGCTGAGGCAGGAGGATCGGTGTGAGTTCGAGACCAGCCTGGGTTACAAAAGTGAGCTCAAGGCCAGCCTGAACTGCATAGTGAGACCCTGTCTCAAAGACAAAAAAAAAAAATAAAAATAAAAATAAAAACCTGAAAGAGTAAATAAAATCTGAAAGATACAATAGATACTGTGAATGGGAAAAATCTGTTCAAAAATAAGGAACAACTGGGATGAGGAAAAGAATAAATGAAATATACATGTGTATACATAAGATAGGTTGGATAACTAAACTGCTGATTCCTGCTGGTCTATTGAAAGGAACATTTAAAGCTTAAATTCTTTTCTCTCTCCTTTTTAATTTTTTCGACAAAATTTGCATGCTTATATCTGATAATGTGAATAACTAATTTGAAGGCAACAATATACAATGTAACAACCATTGTTGAATTCCTATCATTTTGTTTAGTGAAATTCTGTATCATTTCTAATTGTCTTTTTACTATATCTTAAAAATTCAATAAATTAAATTTAGAGTCCTGGAGATAGCTCAGTAGAATAAGCATTTGCCTGGCAAACACAAGGTTCTGAGTTCAATCCCCAGTACCACAAATAAATAAATTATGGTTCTAACTCCTGTTGATTTGAATAACAACACAAAAAAGTTGGTTTAAATATATTAACATTGAAGGAAAACTAACATAACAAAAATGATTAACAGGTATTAATTAATCTTGCCAGATAACCGTGGGTTCACTCACACTTCAAGGATTTAGAGTGAACTATGACAAGCACTACTCCCAGCTTGGAAAGCATGTCACAATAACACGAATCTGAGAACTGCTCAGCCACTTATTGGCCAGAGGACCCCCGAGGATCACCTGGAAGCTCACACAGTTCCACAATGACTGTGGACAAAAAGCAGGTGTGTCCATCCTCCACATGGTGGACACCCAGGCACACCAGCTTTCTCTGCATGGAGACCACACAAGGACACTCGGTGGCCACACCCACTGCAGCCCTTTCTACAGGGCTGGTGAATGCTTCACGCTTCCACTGGGGCCACCTCCTCCACCAAGGGCTTCAGCAGCAAAAATGACAAACTGCAATTATAAAACAGATAGTGCTTAATCAGATAATTAGAACTTTAGAGATAAGGAAGCCAGAAGCTCAAATCCCACAGTAAGGTGGACAGCAGCTCTTTCAAGGGAGGTCAGTCACAAAAGGGGCCATTGGGAACTGAGGAGCCCCCACCAGCCACCCTGCCTATTGGTCTCTGGCTTTCTCCCTCCTCCCTAAAGCCTTTATCACCTTCTCCTTCCCCTTCTCTTATTCTCATTCTGGGCTTTTGCTTTGCTTTGTTGTCCTTGCTATTTTTTACCTATTTTCCCCATGGTTCCCTATTCTTTTCTCCCCTTGATTGGGGATTTACATTCCTTGTTTTCATATCATGGGAATTGAGCCTTTGATTTTCATAACCAATAATGTCCATTTTTATTTCGAAAGATATATGCAATATGGAAAAAAAAAGCATTTTATTTGATCTGGTGGAACTGAATTAGGATTCTCTAGAAGAAAAGAATCAGTAGGAAATAAACATATAATTGTGTGAGGGAATTTGTCAAATGGAGTTCTAGCATCAGTGGTGGAAGAGGCCAAAGAACCTTGTTGTGGGAGAAATTACAGGATTCAGAAGCTCTCAGTCCAGCAGATAGAAGCTGCAGAACATAAGGAATCAGAGTTCAGCACCAGCCCAATGGCCAAGCCTAGAAGCTCACTGGAGGGTCCCTGTGCCCATCAACATAAGAAGGCAGAAGTGAAAGATCTTGAGACCAATATCCAAAGGCAATGGCAGCAAAGCACAGACCTACTCAGGAAGACTGACACTCTTCCAGCAGAGCACACTTCCTTCTTTCTCTTTTTATTCCAACTAGCCCAATAGCCAATTGGTTGGTGCCACTGTCTCAGTTACTCTTCTCTCATTGCTGGGACAAATGCCTGACACCCAAAATGAAGAAAGGTTTACTTAGCTCATAGTTAGTGTCCATACTGGGCAGGCTCCAAGGCAGAGCAGCACATGGCAGAGCACAACCTTTCATGGCAGCAGCAAAAAAACAAGAGAGAAGGCAGTGACAACAGCTCAGGCAGCTAGCCAGCCTCTCTTTCCTTACATTGTAATGCCAATTACCTGCCCCAGGGCAAGTAGAGCATCCATAACCACAATAATCAATCACAAACTCTAGGAGCCACTCCATGACTGCAGGAGGCTTTGGGGAGACACCTACATACAAACCATAATAGCTACCCACATCCATGCTGTGTCTTCCCCTTCAATTTGCTGACCTATGTGTCAATCATCCACAGACACACCCAGAACTGCTGTGTTTTTCTTCATTCATTCTGGTTAGCATGTCATAACTAATGGTCACAGAAATGGAAGCAAAGTTCCCAGGTGCTTTAGTACTGATTTCTGGCTATTTTGCTTCCAGATAGGACATCAAGAAAGTCAAAGTAACAAATAAATTCTTGAGACTCTCCAAAGAAATTAACCCAGGAAACACAAAAAAAGATGACCAACACTTCTCCTCCCCTAATTTCAAACTGTGATGAAATTATCACCTCAGACCAAAAGGCCTTCATCATCTCAGGCACAAGTGACTTGGTAGGGCATCGTCAGGGCCAGGCCATGAGCAGTGGTACGAGACAAAGATGGACCATGACAGTCTGGGCAACAAAACACATCTCCTTTCTGTCCTGCACCCATGCTAGGCAGCCAAGGAAGTGAAGCCACTAACGGTCACTTCTCCACTGGCTGCCGGTCTTTTAATCAGGTCAAAAGAACACGGTGGGTTGAGCAGTTCATGAAGCTTGAATTTGGAGAGCTGTTGCCATTTATGCAGAAGAGATGCTGATGGCAGCTTAGGCCATTTTCTGCTGCTATAGAGTCTAAATAATTTACAAAAATCAGCTTGTTCTGCTCACACTATTCGCAGCTGGGAAGCCACATCCTCATAACTTCATTAATGACCTCAAGCTCAGTCACTTACTCATCACTAGACACAATATCGAACACCCATGGGTTGAAGAAGAGAGGTTTATCGTGGTGCATGTTTTGTAGCGGATCCAATCCATGCTCAGCTGTCTCTAAGGCAAGCAGGGAAAGGTGGAAGTGACTGGAGAAATAAAGCCACTCATCCCGTAACAGCCAGGAATCAGAGAGCAGGAGTAGGAGCCTAAGAGAGAGATACACCCAGTCCAGCAGATGGAATCAGTCACTGCTCAATGACCACCTCTTTTATCCAGGCCCCAAGTCCTAACAGGACCCTTGGCTCTGCACCCATGGGCAGGTGAACCCACTGACAGCACAGCCCCCTAGGATGTAATCAACTTCCCAAAACCACCCTGAACTAATGACCCTTTTGGAGGACTTGCTGGACCAAAACTCCAACATTTCCCGAAGGTCTCACCTTCCAGGACTTTTAACTCATGACCTCAGTGATTAAGTTTTCAAGATACAAATCTTGGGGGATAAACATGCAAGCCACAGGAAATGGGTGGTGAGTTTAGATCGCCACAAGTAAGGGTTCAGGAACAGAAAAAATCTTTGTGTTTTATCTTCCCCTAAGACATAGGCCCAAATCCTCTTGGACTAGGTTCTATTTAGGGTTCAAACAGCTGTGTGTGTGCCTGCATGAATGCACACAACTGTCTGTCTGTCTGTCTGTCTCTATAGATGCAAGAGGTCAGTAAGGCTTTTACAAACTCTGGCCTTCTGAAAGCACCCAGCTGCCAGGCACCATTCTCAGCTCCCTACTGCCTGTTCTCAGCCTTGCTGCAACCAGTTTTGATGGGACAGGGGAGCCCAGACTTGCTTCACTTAGAACAACTTCCTAGAATACAGACCACTAAATCTTTGACCTAATTCAGCTCAGCTGTACAGCCAAGCCCCCATATGCTATACCTCCTCACTACCCTCCTGTGACCAGAAGACCCCAGTCTTGCTAGGTCTTCCTACATTAACCCTGACTAGGAGCCCAGTCCTATGTAGACTGCTGACAAAAACATACTATGCCCCAAACACCACCTCAGAGCTCATCTCATGGAGAAACAGAGCACTAATCATTGTGTACTATTATATAATCAACTGACTAGACACCAAGTTTTCCTCAATCTAAAAATTAGAGGGAAAAGAAAATTCTTGCTAGGCAGCAGATGGCGACTACCATACTGTAACCACTAGAAATATGGACAATAGTAGCCACCACCATGGTAGACACACTATGGAGATGGACATGGAACAGAGAGGACTGAAAACAAGGAACGTGTCTCTAAAACGATAGCCATAGCCGGGCGTGGTAGCACATGCCTGGAGTGCCAGCACTTGGGAGGCTGAGGCAGGAGGATCAGTGTGAGCTCAAGGCCAGCCTGAACTGCATAGGGAGACCCTGTCTCAAAAAGACAAAATAAAATAAAATAAAATGACATGAAATGAAATGAAATGAAATGAAATGAAATAAAATAAAATAAAATATAAAACCACAGCCATGGTTCTGGAGCCATGCATAGCAGCAAATACCTGTAATCTCAGCACTCCAGGAGGCTAAGGGAGGGGGAGATTGCAAGTTTAAGCCTAACGTGAACAACAGACTTAACAAGATCCCACTTCAAAACTTAAAAGGTTTTTTAAATCTTTATAAGGCTGAAGATGTAGCTTAGCATATATACCCTAAGGCTAAGCCCCAGTACTGGGGGAAGAGCAGAACCACATCTTAGAGACTAGCAAATACTCATCAGTTCCAGTACAGTGGCACCCTGGTGTATGAACTTAGTGCCACAATTCTGGGAAAGATGGCCACATTGTGTTCATCACCCAATGCAAAGCTTGCCAACAAAAACAAAATCTGTCAAACACTTTGGTTTACAAACCAAACTGTTGACAAAAGCATTCATAGACCAAGGTCCAGTGCCACTGCAGTTTGCTGTGGAGCAGGGCCAGTTAGGTCTGATGGTACAAAAGATACATCATGTCAGTTATCTGCATTAATTATCCACCCCCAAACCTTGCGAGGTATAGCTAAAAGCACTTTTTCTATTTTGTATTATTTTGTGAATTGACTAGAGCTCCCTCACCTGGACCCTCTCAAGGGGCCTCAGTCAGATGGTGATGGGTCGAGACCCACCCCCACTCCCACCCCACCCCCACAGCCACATCCTCTCACAGTACTGACTAGAAGTCTCTCTCTCTCTCTCTCCTCCTCCTCCTCCTCCTCATCCTCCTCCTCTTCCTCCTCCTCCTCCTCCTTCTTCTTCTTCTCCTCCTCCTCCTCCTCCTCTCTGGCCCCCACCATGTGACCTCTTACACCAGCAGCTTTCCGTGCAATGGGATCCTTCCTGATGAGGACTGTTCTCATTCCTTCTGTATGACTGCATCACACTGGTTAATGTTCTGTTGGCCAAAGCATGTGATCTGACCAACCCCAGAATCATAACGGCATGAACACTGGAAGCTGGGCTGTATCTGAAGCCACAAAATAAAGTATGCCATATCTGCATTCAGGTAACTGCTTTTGTGCTCCAACGTTTTACTTATTTGGTTCTCCTCTATTCTCTATCAGTGGTTCATATAAATTTTGCAAACCTCTCCTTTCAGCTGAGCAAATGAAAAGCAGATTTCCCCTACTTCAGTTGAAGATTTTAAGATGAAAGCAAGCCCCACTGCTCTGGCTTACCCCAAATCCTTAAATGCATACACATATGCAGACACACACACACACACACACACACACACCAGGGTAACAGCAGTAGGAATCAGCTGGATAGACACCCAGAGAAGCTCTGCCCTTGTGAGGCAGCCAAACTACATGTTGAACAATCTTTATCTGAGAGTCTTGCCCTGAAACAGAATCAGGAAAAGCGTTCCCTGCCGTAAATACCTCCCCTTTTGTGGTTAGCTTCTGCCTCACATGGTGGACCAAACCAGTGCACACTCACCAAGACTCAACCATTTTCAAGACAGTAGCTACAGCCGAGTTTCTAGCTGTTACTATTTTCACCTTCATGTGGTCAGACGTCTCCAGTGATATTGACTTGAAAACTGAACAAGGCCTCTGTTGTCATAGAATGTATTCCTCATTGGTGCCTATAGCAGAGTGGCCTGTTACTGTCTCCCAAAACTTAAGGGAGGAAATAAGTCAATTTTATATCAGTGGAAAGCTTAATTGAAGTGGAAATTTCATGGACTTCTCCACATAGTTAATCTCTGAACCATGCTAAGAAAGTTTAGAGGCATTTGTGAGCATTTTCCTCCTTCTCTTCCTCTGACGTGTAGGCAAAACTTTTCTTTTTCTTTTTCTTTTTTTTTTTTTTTTTTTTTTTTTTTTTTTTTTTTTTTTTTTTTTTTTTTTTTTTTTTTTTTTTTTTTTTTTTTTTTTTTTTTTTTTTTTTTTTTTTTTTTTTTTTTTTTTTTTTTGTCTTTTTTGAAATAGGGTCTCACTATGCAGTTCAGGCTGGCCTTGAGCTCACTTTTGTAGCCCAGGCTGGTCTCGAACTAACACTGATCCTCCTACCTCAAGCCTCCCAACTTCTGGGATTACAGGCGTGCGCCACCACACCCAGCTAAAACTCACCTTTTTAAGAAGTGAATTTAAGTGACTAAAGACTGGGAAAGCCACAGCAAAATGCAAGCAGAAAATTTTCTATTTAAAAAACAAAGGATTCCAGGACCTTAGTCTGACTGCACTCTAATCAACTATACTTTCAAAGGCTCCCTGACCCTCTGGGACCCTTAAAAATCATGGGATACTAAAGTCGCTTATATAATAGCCATGGTGTTTGCATAAAACCCAAACACATTCTCCTGTCTACTTTAAGTCCTCTCTAGGTTGTGTGCAAGACCTAATACAATGTACGTGCCTGTAAATAGTCATCGTACTATATTGTTTAAGTAATAATGATGAGAAAAAGTAACACATTTTCAGTATGGTTGTAGTTCGTTTAGTATGTTTATTGGCAGTTCAGTTGAATGCAAAAATATAGAACCCTCGATTACAGAGGACTGACTACATGAAAATAGAAAACACTCTGGATTACTTTACACGCTCTTAAGTCTGAGTTTGGTAACTTACTAAGGTCATCACTGTAGGTCTTTCTTCCTCACATCCCATGTAAGGTAAAAGAGCTTCCCTATTGCAAGAAATTGGTCAACATCAGGGCAAGACGTTGTTATGGTTTAAATCTAAAATGTTTCTGCCAAGTCTCACATTTTGGGGAAGGTGAATGTGTCATATAGGATTGTGGATTTCTCAGCCAATGAGTTCATGGTTGCCTGCGCTGTTAGCTAGGGCATGGTTGGGGCAGGTAGGGGTATACTCCAGAAGGGTGTGTTCTTGAGCTGGCTCCTTTCTCTCTCTGTGCTTCCTGGCTGCCAAGAGGTGGATGGCTCTAGCCTGCCTCTCCCTTGCATTGCATCCTTTCTGCTTCAGAGTAGCCAACCCTGGACTGGATCCACTGAAACTGTGAACCAAGATAAACTCATCAACCTCAACTGTGGGTGTCAGGTAGTGTGTCCCATCCACAGGAATGTTACTGATGTAGGTGATTGAAATACAAAAATGTTCATGCTAATTCCTCAGGCAAGCACCACGTTAGAAATCTTAAGACCATCTTTCACAAGTTCTAACCCAGAGCTGAAGAGATAGCTCAGCATTCTTATTGCCTGTCTGGCAAGCACAAGGAACCAGGTTCAGTCCCCAGTGCCACATACCATGCCAGCCACAGAACCCCGGGTACAACATGCCAGCCACTGAGATTAGGTATACTGGTATACCCCTGTAATCCTAGAGCTGAGGAGGCTGAAAACATGAGGATCACTATGAGTCCAAGCTGTACAATGAGGCCATGTACCAAATACATAATTAAAAAAAAAAGAAAAAGAAATTCTAACCCAGGCAGCTCTTCCTCCAGCCTCTCTCCTCTTCATGTAGGTCTTCAGGGGTTGCAGACCTTCCTCCCAACACAGCCATGGCCTCCTACCGTCTCTGTCCCACATCCATGTGGAGAAATGTCTGGGACCCAGAGCTGCCTTCAAAGCTTGGCTAATAACTTTCACCCCCAGGGTGAAGGAAGGGAAGATCTTTCTGTAGACCTTTCATGGAATTCGTCTGTCCTTCAACCCATTGCTCAAGCCTTTACCTTAGTCTTAATTCAAGGTTCACCCCTCAGCTTCTGTTTGAGGGTCAGGTGACTGTAGGTGCTTGGGATTTTTGAAAGGAGAACATGCAGTCTGCCACATACAGGTGAGCTTCTTGAAGACCCCAAGAAACTGAGCACCATCCAGCCTTTCCTAAATCCTTTAGAAATAAGTGATGTTTTTTCTCATGCAAAGAATGTTGAAATTATAAATTTTCATTTAGCCCTGGACCTATATATAAAGGTTCCAACTACAGGTTTAGCTTATTTGATCTTTACTTCATCAGACATTCTAGAAAGAATTTTCTACCCATACTCAAAGGCACATTACAAATATACTTTAACATGACTTGTGATTTAGAACTCAGGAGCTGAGGAGAGAGCTCAACAGTCCAAGCAGCTGCCTGGCAAGTCCAGGGCCCTGAGTTCAATCCCAGGTACTGCATGCCCACACCCACATTGCTGGCCTGAATACTGGGGGTGGGGACACACGCCCATAATACCAGCACTGGTGAGGCTGAGGATAGGAGAATCACTATAAATCCGAACTGTGTAGTGAGACCCTGTATCAAATAAATAAATATCCATTTTAAATTCTAAGCAAAATATGCAAATATGCAGGGCTGTACTAGTTACCCAGGCTCCTTCAAATCTAATCCAAAATCAATTCTCATCATCCAGTAATCATGGAGCAAGCTAACATAAAAGCTGTCATTAGAAGGATAAATAATTTAAAGAGAAAAAATGTACTGAAATTACACAGCTTCTCTAGGAATAAAATAAAAGCAAGTCTTCATTGACTGGGTGTGCCTGGAATCACTCAGACTTTAGTCCAAGATGCCAGCTCTATCTCAGCTCCATGAATGTTTATAACAGCAGTGATAAGACATTACAGTTGGAAGGCTCTTCACCAGCAGTGAATGATCCTATTTAATCCTACAACAACATTATGACGTTGGTGTGATCCTCATTTTCTATCTCAAAGAACAGAGGCTCTAAAGCTTGATGCTTCCCCATGTTACACAGGAATTAGCCCTCATTTAGTAAGCATTTATTGAAAAACCAACTTGTGTCAGGCATTGAGATGCATGCTGGGATGCCTGGGATGAGTAAGACATTCCCCCTGCCTGAATGCTACTGGAGATGTCAGGCTATGGGATTTCCTCCTCCTATGAATTTTCTTTCCCCAAACTTCCCCATTCTGATTTCTGTAAGTTGTTAGCCAGCTCTGAGCTCATGGCCTTGAGGGAAACATTTGGCATGGTGAAAAACCAAAATAACTCATGCCTTGCTCTTATGTTCCAAAAGCCTGAGTTCCTAAGAAAACATCAGACATTACAGGAAATTCTCCAGTACCAAAAAAAGAAAAACAACAGGAAAAGTCAATGTGTTTTGAAGAATTTATTCAGGTAAGACCAAGTTCCTCTTGTGCTCAGGGGAAGAAAGAAGAGAGCTGGGGGAGAGAGGTGACGGGTGGGGCCCTGCCAAGTGATGCCACTGGAAGTGGGGGTCTCTGAAGCATCAGCGACAGCTCCCCTTCTCTGTCTCTGGGAATCCATGTAGCCACACCTGTGTGGTGAGGAGCAGCAGAAAGCCAGGTGACCTGATGGGGCTGCAGGGACAGGGGTGAAGGTGAGTCCGAAGCAACCTGTTTGTACTCGTTTAGTCACGTGACTCTGGAACTAGGAGACAAGTGTGTGGTGGGGAGCTTGATAGCCAAATGAATTATATCAAATTATATCAAATACTCAGGTTCTCATAGAACCATGTTTATGAGCTAAAATTCACATCCACACCCAAGACAAGAAAAAGCAGTGACTGACAGAGTCTCACTTCTAGAAGAATGGTATAATTTCCCATCAGAATAGCCCCTTGTGGGGCCCAGCGGGATGGCTCAGTGGTCTAAAGCGCCTGCTTGGGAAAGCTTGGGCGGCTTCAGGGACCGCGGTTCGATCCCCGGCACCACATGCTGCGCCAGCCCTGCCATCAGGGCGCGGGCTGAGCCAGCCATAAAAAAAATGAGTGAATAAGCAAATAAAGGTTATGAAACATAAAAAACATAAATAAATAAAATAAAATAAAAATTCTTTAAAAAAAAAAAAAAAAAAAGAATAGCCCCTTGTAAATGCAAATACAAACTCTGGGCACAACCCTGGTACTCTGTCTGAGGCTAATGTGGAAAAAGAAAAAAAGAAAGAAAGGCTGCCAGGACTTTCAAGGAAGTGCAACTTGGAAGAAAAGACTGGCACCGAGTGAGCTCTCCACCTTTGTGGCTCGGCCCTCAGGTGAACTGTTAAATTGCCATTGGTATCACCTGCAGCTCTGTCAAGAGTAAAAGGAACAGGGCCACCTACACCACTGGACAGGGTGTGTAGGCCTTCCAGAAAGAATAGAGGCAAAGGAGAGAGACACCATGGTGGGCAAACACTGCCCCATCACAACCAGGCTTCTGAGCCCCAGATGGCAGAGTAGGTGGGAAGTAGCCAGGGTATGGCAAGAAAGGCTGCACACGTGATGAGGGTGAGAGGACAGCCTGCCTGAGATAGCTGTGCTCTGGGAGGAGATGCAATTGTTCTCCTAAGGAGAGGAGTCCTAGCAGAAGAACAGAAAACATGAGCACGAACAAATGGAAACTTTGCAGCTAAAGAATACAACACATATCTGACAGTTACTAATCTATTCAAGGGGCTCAATGGTAGAATAGACAGGAAAAGAAAGTGATGGCCTTTAAGGTGAAATGAAATCTTTTTGAAGGACAAACACATAAAAGATTGAAAATAAATTTAAAAAGCCTTGGATGTGGGGGAAATCTCAGCCTATCTTGCCTTCAGAAGGAAAAGACCGGGGAAACAGCAGACGGGTGTCTCAGGGATGAGGGCTGACATCACTTCCAAGCCACACTCACCCTGTTCTCCTTCCAAGCACCCAGCAAGGGGGGGACCTGGGTTTGCTTGGGGGCTGGATAAGGAGCTCTCGCGGGTTTGGTAGAAGACATCAAGATTTATGGAGCTCAGCAAACTCCAAACAGCACAAAAGCAGAGATCTGTGCATGGGCACATCACAGTGAAACTACTACACCTCAACAATTAAACATAAAACTCTCATGCCATGCTGGCCACACCCCTGGGGTGCACTGAGAGGATAACTGAGACTCAGCATAGTGACACGTGCCTGTAATCCCAGTGCTGGAGAGGCTGAAAACAGGAGAAGCACTACAAGTCTGATCCACATAGCGAGACCCTATGGACCATACAGACCCTGTACCAAATACACAATTAATTAATTAATTAATTAATAATTCTCAAAAGCAGCCAGACAAAAACCACAGAGAAACAAATGATGAAATAACTGCTAGCTTCTTATGAGCCACCAAGGACGCCAAGACCGAGCCAGTCCTGAATTCTATGTCCAAGGAAAATATTCTTCAAGGATAATGGAAACGTGGAAACCAATAACACCCAACTAAGAGAATCAGACACAGCTAATTGATAAGAAACACTACAGAAAGATCTTCAGGCTTAGAAATGATGCCAAGGAGAAACGGAGATCTTCACAGGGGAGCAAAGAGAAATGAAACAGTGACCATGCAGACAAGTAGTGCCTTGCTTTTCCTCACTGTGTTCCGCAGGGCCAACAGCACCTTGCTGGGCCTCTGTGAAGGCAGAGGCGGTCTCTGTGCTGAGTGTGTTACAGAGGATGGTGGTACAAGGCTCCCTGAGCTTTGTACATCGCAGGCTGCACACATAATTAATGATGCTTTACCTGGCACCCACAAAGGACACTGTGTGGTCAGAGCCCAACAAGAGCTCAGAGGTCATGCTAGTTGTCTGAACAAAGAAAAGTTTAGTAGGGAAATAAACTTAATCATGAATGAAAAGTATTTCACTTTCTAGAGCCTAAGCATGGGCTTCAAGGAGTGGCAAGCCCAGGAAGTGTCTCCTCTCTGTGGCTGATAGAGCACAAGGCAGGATGAAGGCCCTGGCTGGACTCCTCTCCCTCCAGAGCACAAAGCAGGGGCAAAGGCCTTGGCCAGGCTCTTCTCTCTCCACGGTAGTGACAGAGCTCCAGGAAGCTGTGGGCACTACAGGAACAGGGAACAGAACCCAACGCCAAAGGGAGCCTGGTCTTTGCACTGGGTTTGTAGGCCTCTGGCACCCTGTGTTGGCACAGTCTAATATTGCACCAGCTGGCAGGGAAAAATATTTACCATTTCCAACTTTAGTGTCATAAACCAAGGCCAAAAAACACAAAAATAAAAATTTATGAATAAAGAAGTTGAGCCATGTTATGGTTTGTATCTAGTTGTTCCCCCAAAACCACTTGTATTTATGGGGTTGACTTCTAGAAACTGATCAATTCATGATCCAATGCTGGGATTATAGGTGTGAATGCTGTTGGGAATATATGTGCAAGTGCTGCTGGGATTATTTGGTGTAAGTGCTACTGGGATTATGGGTCTGGGTGCTGCTGGGATTATGGGCACGAGAGCTATGCCTGCCCTGGAGCAGATACCCTGGATACAGTATAAGGAAGGGAGAAAGTCTGATCTCTCTGCTTCTGCTGATAGCTCTGCTCCCACCTTTTTACTCTTGCTGTTTTCTGCCTTCATGAACTGTTCCTCTCTGCCTTGGCACCAGCCAGTACAGACTAAAACTTCCACAAACTGTGAGCTAAGTAAACCTTTCCTTTCTTGATTTTTACTGTTGGGTATTTGTTCAGCAATGAGAGAAAAATAACCAAGACAACTGAGTGTCAAAAAACTGATAAACATCCCATCTGTACAATCTAATCCCTAGGAACACCACTAAAATTAGCACAAAGATATAGAACTTCAAAACTCAGAGATAAATTACAGCAACTAGAATCCCCCAAAATAATTTAAATAACCCCAAAACAGCAGCAAGGAAAGAACAAAAAAACAAAAAACAGAGATAAATACAAATGATAGATTTAATCTCAGCATTGTGAGTTTAAATGAAAGAAGTCAGACACAAAGGAGTGCTCACAGAATGATGCCACTGACATATTCCTAGAAAGCACCACTTACTCTCTGAGGATGAAAAAGCAGGTCAAAGGTCACCAGAGACCAGAGGCAGAGGTGGATGACGCACCAGGGACACCAGAGCAAGAGCAAGATGAAGTCAGTGTCCTGCATGTTGACTGGTTCCATAGATGTACGTGCACATCTGTCCAAAGACTAATCCCTGAACTGTACACCCTGAGTGGATGTAGCTTATTATACAAGCATTTTACCTCTGTGGAATTTTAAAATTCAATGGATTAAATGCTCCAGTTGGAACGAGACTAGGGAGCTATGAGAGCTGTACAGCCCCAGAGGCCACCTGTGCTGTCCTGTGCTGTGCTGCACTGTGACGCCTCTGTGCACAAATGGCACCTGGTGTCTTACAAATGCAGTCTCCTCTACAGCAATGCACAGGCCAAAGATCAAATTTTCCAGATGAGGCACCCTGGAGCTAAGAGTGAGCTGGGACTCACTGTCCATGGTACCTGCTGTGTGACAGCAGCTGTGAGCGGCAGAATGAAAGACTCACCATCACGGCCCAAGGCCTGATAAAGACATCTCGTGGACACTTGTGGGCTTGGGCACAGGCTCTGGGAGCTGCTCCTGATTTGATGGGCAGGTAGCTCCCAAAGCCAAACAGCCCCCGGGAGGAGCGCTGAAATGTCAGGCAGGATGTGAAGCCAGAAACAACGCATGGAGCCGGGCAGCAGCGAATGACCAAGCCTTCATGCCCCCTTTCCCTTCCGCATGTCTTTAAAAATCAAAGCAAATAAATGTATCCTTACATGATTCACCAGTGTGGTAAAGCTCCCCCCAGGCCTGCCAGCTTCCAGGAGCCTGACAATGGATGGTGTGGAGATGGAAAGGGAGTGGGTTCTGAGTCTAACAAAACAGCCTGAGAGGAGGCATTAGAGGAAATAAAAGGAAAATACTTCAAAACAAAAATAGTCACCCAAAATAATTGATACACGTTTTGTTTTACAATGTAAAACACTAAACTAATGGCTACTGAGGAAGGTAGTCTTGACTAACTGGCCTTTGCAAACACACTGACCTGCTTAGAGAAATTTGTATAGAACATGTGAACTAAACCACAAAAATGTTTACTTTTTGTGTATAAAACATTAAGTAAACCTCATGAGCACTGCCCTTTCCATGCTGTCACCGTGGAAAGCAGCGCGCTTATTCTCAAGTCAGGAATCACATTTTCGAGCTGAATGACACAATCATCATCCTGAACAGTCTTTTCAGCCTAGTCTCTGTGCAATAATCTAAGACAGTTATTCTGGAGCAAACAGCATGCAAGAACAAGGCTCTGGGTTGGGGTACTAGAAACAGCACAGGTTTTAAGTCTCAGCCCCTTCCTTGTGCGACCTTTGGACTTCAATCTCCTCCTCTGAGACAACAGGACTGCCCATACCATAAGAGATCTTTAGAAACACAAAAGCTATGAAATTGTCACTCACAAATGATCAATAAATGCTGATGAGGATCCCGTTCTTCCCCCAGTCAGGATAAACCCACTTGGCTTTTCTCACAGTATTTCACTTCTGGCAATGGACAGAAGAGATCCAGACTGGAGAGTGCTCCTTGGTGAGCCAGCTGATGGTGCCCACCACAGTCCAGGCACTGGTCTCCGTCTGGCCAGTGCAAAACGGTGTGGCGCTTCAGAGGGAGCTCTGGAGTTCACCTGGGCATGTCAGGAACGAGACATGGAGCCGCCTTCTCCTCCAGTGGGGGCCTAGCACCAGCGCTGCTCTCAGGTGGCACCTGTGGGAACTGTGTGGGCTCCAGAGTGCACAGTGTCTTTTGCTCACTGCTAGCAGAAGCCCCACGCTTCAGGAATCATCAGCCAGTTTCTCCTTTCTCAGAGCTCAGTCGGTTGCTCGCTTCATGCCAACGCCTGAGAACCTTCTCTGTGGCCTCTGGAGCTACAAGGCACTGTCAGCAAACTCTCTAGATGAGCAACTTCCCTATATTTTCTTGTGCTGAGACTCTGGCCTGCCTGTGGACCCTGCTTCTGCATGGCTCTCAAGTGCTAATTATCTTCTCATCCCACGCGGTGTGCTGATGACATAAGTGTCCTTCTCACTGTTCATGGCAGCATATCCTAAGCCAAGTTACCTTTCTCTCCCTGAAACTCTTTCCTTGGAGCCCACACCATCAGGCAACATATCACCTGCTGACGGTGCATCCCTGGCCACACCTCCTCCTTGTTTGTCACTCCAGTGCTCCTCACCACAGCTCCACAAGCCTTAGGCAGAACCCGTGCTGTGCACACAAAGCACCACACCCTCTCCTTCAGCTGTTCTCTTCCTCTCTGTCATCAGCCTGCAGTGTCTTACTCTAGATTCTCCACACAGTCTGTACTTGTTCCTCCCAAATTCACTGTAAACCTTTTACTCTTTTCTCATCATAACCCATTATTCATTCATTCACTCATTCATTCAACAGATCAGTGTGTACTGTGCATGCAGTGTTCAGATAGTGGCAATACAGAATAGATTAAAATGGTAAGGTATCTGCACTTTATTGAACTGGCATGGTGGAGAGGGAGATGGTGGACCATGTGTGGTATTTAGTGAGCGGCAAGGTGATAGGACAAGGAAACAGGAGCAGGGGTATGGACATCTCAGGGTCACACACCTATAATCCCAGCACTCACGAGGCTGAGACAAGAGGATAACTGTGAGGTCAAGGCCAGCCTGGACTACCTCATGAGGCCCTGTCTCAAAATAAATAAAAAAAAATAAAAAGAAAGAAGTCTGGAGGAATTCATATTGTTTTTCCTTTTTTGCTCTACTAGAGTTTGAACCTTTAGCCTTTCCACTCAGTTGTGTTGTATTCTCTCTCTGTGTCTCTCTGTCTCTCTATCTGTCTGTCTGTTTCTCTCTCTCTCTCACTGTCTCTCCTCTCTCTCTTACTGTCTGTCTATCTTGTTCTCTGTGTCTGTCTCTCTGTCTCTGTCTCTCTGTGTCTCTGTCTCTATCTCCTCTCTCTGTGTCTGTCTCTTTCTCTGTTTGACTCTCTCTCTCTCTCTTTCCCCTTTCTTGGCAAAATCTTACTTAAGTTCTCAAACTGCTAGCATTATGGACAGGTATCATGGCACACAGATGGAATCTGCTTTAAAAGTGGCCATGATGGGGCCTGGCGGGATGGCTCAGTGGTCTAGGGCAACTGCTTGGGAAAGCTTGGGCGGCTTCAGGGACCGCGGTTCGATCCCCAGCACCACATGCTGTGCCAGCCCAGCCAGCAGGGCAGGCTAAGCCAGCTATAAAAATGAGTGAATAAACAAATAAAAGTTCTGAAACAAGAAAAAAATAAATAAATAAAATAAAAAACTCTAAAAAAAAAAAAAAAGTGGCCATGATGCAGGAAGAGAAAACTGATCTGGGGTGCATGACCTCCAATAGGGAACCTCCAAATGACATAGGGAAAACCGATCCCCAACTTGAAAAATACCTGGGACTGATGGAGGGGAAAACGATCCCCAACCTAAAGAGTTCGTGTTCTCTAAAACTGATGAATGAATTTTAGGAACAAACAGAGGCTATGAGCAGAATAGATTTATTAAGAGAAAGAAAGCTTCTGTCTGGGAAGAGGGATAGAAGGGAACCTGAGCGGGTTGCCCAGGAAGCTGTCTCTTCCAGGGACTTTTATAGAGAAGATGTAGGAACTCACTTAGGTGGGTATGAGGTGGGATAAAGCTGTGGTCAACCAATGAGATTACAAGCACCATTGCTCAGGTAAAACTGATGAACATCAAGATCCAAAAGGAACACAAGCGGGCAAGAATGCCACCTATTGAGCATTGGCTCGTGACTCTTTTTAGGATCTTTTAAGGTGATCGATACTTATTTGGCATATCAATCCCTGATGCTCACCCTTAAGGAACTATATGGCTGCTTCTGTTTACTCTTGTCTTGAGATCTGGCTTCCCGGTGGAGGAGTGTCTGTCGCTACTTGCAAAGTCACCTTGTCTTCCATGTTGTCCTTGAGGGCCTGGCCCTGTCTGACTGCGTATAATATTTCTGTCTAATTCAGTTTCCTACAGCAGCCAGACACACATACACACACACACCATGATATCTGAACAAAGACACAGGACCAAGCTAGGCAGAGATCTGGAAGAAAAGTGTCTGTGAGCAAATAAATAGCAAATTCAAAGGACCCAAAATCGGAGCTTCTCTGGGTGTGCCAGGACAGGGAGCAGACTAACACAACCAAAGAGGGCTGTCTCACCCTGATGAGGGATTCAATCCATTGCCCCTAACTCTCAGAGGTCTGTCTGTCCTTCCTTCTGATGCAGGAAGAAAAACTGATCTGAGGTGGATGACCTCCAATAGGCAACCTCCAAATGATATAAGGAAAACTGATCCCCAACCTGAAAAGTACCTGGGACGAGTTTTTGTTCTCTAAAACCGAAGAACGAATTTTAGGAACAAATGGAGGTAATGAGCAGAACACATGTATTGAGGGAAAGAAAGCTACTGTCCAAGAAAGACAAGAGGGGGGTCCTGAGTGGGTGTCCCTAGGAAGCTGTCTCTTCGAGGGACTTCTATAGAGTAAAACCATGTGGTGAGGCAGGTCTAAGGTTATGGAAAAGACATGGGAACAGGCTTAAGTGGGTATAAAGTGGGATAAAACTGTGGTCAACCAATAAGATAACAAGCACCATCGTTCAGGTAAAATAGATTAAAATCGGGATCCAATGGGAAAGCAAGTCACCTAGCAGGTGGGCAAGAATACAAGAGTAAGGTCTCTTCTTGTCCGGCTTGGGCTGGTGACTCTTTC
>PVJA010031369.1:0-25195 GCA_004027025.1 Myocastor coypus
AGCAAATTGGCATGTCTGCCTGGACTCCCACCCAGGCTTCCCAGGGTGAGATGACTTAAGAGCAGTCTTTGTCGGTCTCCTGTTGACATTTGGGGCCAAGGGACTCTGCTGTGGGGCTGTCCTGTGCAGCGCAGGATGCTCAGCAGGCGTCCTGGTCTGCACTGATTAGGTGCGCTGTAGTTAGATGCATACAGTTCTTTCACCCTGGGTGTGATAAGTGATAGCCAGTTTCTCCTCAACGGAACAGAACGGGTCACAGTTGAGAAATGGAAATCCCCACATGCAGCTCCTGTTCTCAGAAATCCCACTGAGTTCCTTTCTGATGCAATGCAAACCCATTTCTCAGGACTCACACCTATGGACTCAGCTTACCAACACTGGGATCCCCACTAGAGTAGCAATTTGTCAATATTTTTAACTACTTTAAATAGGAAATGAAAAATACTAAACTGAATGAATGGCAGATGCATAACCGTATAGTATTACTTCTGGTAAATATTATGACTGGATTCACAGGTGAGATGCTGGGAGCTGGGCATGGCTGAGTGATCTGATTGGACAGAGGTACTAGACCCTGCCTCTGCCTAGCAGGGTCTACTGAGCAGCCTCCCTCCCAGGGGACGCATAAACAGATCAAAAGAAAACTCAGAGCTGCTCCTTATGTTGCCTACCTCTGCTCTCTCCACTGAGTTGATTCCCTGAGTCCTGAGCAGTCACCAGAGCCAGTGTGCCCACACTCAGCCCCACCAGCTGCTTGCTAGCCTCCCAGCACTGTCCCACCTCACGGTATCCCAGACCTTTCCCTCTTACACTTTCTTTCTGTCTAGAGTGCTTTTTGAGGGGCAGGTTCAGTGACACCCAAGGAGCTGATTGGAGCTTCCCTTATGTGGGTGGGAAAGATAAAAGGAAGCTATATCCAGGGCTGGAGTCCAGGAGCAGGAGGAAGTGGTCACTGGAAAGCTAAAATGCTGTTTTGCGGATTCAACCATGTTGGATCAGGACCATGATAATTAAGCAGGATGTACTCGGACCGGAACCTTGCGCTTCGTTCATTGGAGGTCAATTTGACGGCCTTGCAGGACCAGCCTCTGCCCATTTCAGCTTAGCACTGCAGCTCTCTAGGCCTGGGGCGATACTGGAGTTCCATGAAGGCCGTGTCTCGTCCTTTGATCTTTCTTTTTTTTTTTTTTCCTTGTTTTCAGAACTTTTTTGTTTGTTTATTTATTAGTTTTATGATCTGCTCAGCCTGCCCTGAGGGCAGGGCTGGCGCAGCACGTAGTGCTGGGGATCGAACCGCGGTCCCTGAAGCCGCCTAAGCTTTCCTGAGCAGGCGCTTTAGACCACTGAGCCATCCTGCTGCCCCCCACCTTTTCTTGCAGCCCTTGGGGTAGGGCTGGCACAGCATGTGGTGCCAGGGATCGAACTGCTGTCCCTGTGGTTGCTTAAGATTTCCTAAGCAGGCACTTTATTTATTTATTTATTTATTTATTTATTTATTTATTTATTTTTCTTGTTGCAGAACCTTTATTTGTTTATTCACTCATTTTTATGGCCGGCTCAGCCCGCCCCGAGGGGAGGGCTGGCGCAGCATGTGGTTCCGGGGATCAAACCGAGGTCCCTGAAGCCGCCTAAGTTTTCCTAAGACCACTGAGCCATCCTGCCGGGCCCCAGCAGGCACTTTAGACCACTGAACCATTTTGCTGGCCCTGGGGGAGTCTTTTATTCCCATTTCTGTCCAAGTCCTGCAGAAATAAGTTAGGATTTGATTTTATAATGTGAACTTCTTTCTATTCTTTCCTACAGTTTAGTCACATCCCCCTCTCCCAGGATGGGGCTTCCAGGAGTATTTGGGGAGGAATTTCAGGTATGCAGTGAGAAGGGGACAATTCCCTGCACCGCAGGAGGTGCTGGCCATCCGGCACTCTCCCAGCTCCACTGAAGCTGAGATTGCTTCATAACCAAGAGCTGCCAGATCAGATGATCTGCTTTTGTTACTGGTGAGGCTAAATCTCTTGCTTCTTTCTGTCTTTACAATGCTGTAAAGTTTAATACCCAGCTCCAGTCCCAAATGTTTAAAATGCCCAGAGAACAGGAAGCCCTTCCCAGGGCAACTCCTATACTGTCAAGAGAATAGGAGCAAGAAACGGGTGTTTTACCATCAGACTCAGAGACTCAGACTGGGGCGTGTGTGTGTGTGTGTGTGTGTGTGTGTGTGTGTGCGCGCGCGCGTGTGCGCGTGTGTGTAGCAGGGAGCTCAGCTGTATATCAAATGGAGCCAACTGCTTACATTTTATACAGATCCTTTTCAGATGATGTGTGCTTCTTTCTGGCAGTTAGTAGATTTCAGTAGCTCCCCACTGGTGAGTTCAGGGTACCTACCACTGACTCCAAGCAGGTCTATGTGAATGTGAACTGTATAGTTAATCAGGACTGCATTCTGTAAAGCTTTGTCCTCAAAGTTTTTTTGTTTTGTTTTGCTTTGAGACAAGGTCCAGCCATGTGGTCCAGGCAGGTCTTGAACACACTATGTAGTCCAGGTTGGCTTTGAATTCACAGTTCACCATCCTACCACAGCCTCTGGAGTGCTGGGATTGCAGGTGTGCACTCTCATAGTTCTTTTTTTTTTTTTTTAATTTTATTTATTTATTTATTTATTTATTTTCTTGTTTCAGAACCTTTGTTTCTTTATTCACTCATTTTTATGACCGGCTCAGCCCACCCCGAGGGCAGGGTTGGCACAGCATGTGGTGCCGGGGATCAAACCGCGGTCCCTGAAGCCGCCCAAGCTTTCCCAAGCCGGCGCCTTAGACTGCTGAGCCATCCCGCCGGGCCCCTCATAGTTCTTGATAGGTTTGGGGAAAGGAGTCCCATGTTCTCATTTGACCAGGTCCAAAAATCTATTCACCCCACCCTATACTGAGTCTATAAAGCTTATAAATTTTTCATATGTGCTGGTCAGCATGGACTGACTACAGTCTTCCGGACTCTGGACAGCTTTGCAACAGCAGAACTGCAAGGCAGGGCAGCTGCATAGAAGTTATGTGTGACCACCAGCAACTCAAACGTGGCACTAAAGATAGCCAGGGTTACATTAATGCCATCCCAAGATCAAGGGATGATCCTCTGCTATTAAACCTTAACGTATGCACAGATACATTGTGGGGACTCATGACTATTGTGAAGAATATCCTCCGTATTTGAACATTGCTAAAAAGGGCAGATTTTGAATATTTGCACCCAGTCCTAACCCCAGCCATCTTATCACAACTCGTAGGTATCTGAGATGCTGGATATTAGCTAGATTCAAGATATTGTTTCATAATATAATATATCGTATCGTATAATATATCACAGTATGGCCCCATTGTGTTGTGGGCTATAAATATATACAGCATTTATTTGCCAATCAAAAATAATATTTCTAGGGGCTGGGGAGATAGCTCCGAGGCACAAGTGCCTGCTGGGCAAGTGCAAGGTCGTGAGTTCGAACCCTGGTCCCACAAAAAAAAAAAAAAAAAAAAAAAAAATTTCTAAAAGTTTGTGCCAAAGTAGGTCCTAAGTCCTTTACAGACAGCCATATAATGAAATTTTCAAACGAATTTTACCAAAACTTAGCCTATAGAATGGGTCTTTGTGAACAGGGTTTCTCATGGGTCAGAGAACATAATAATCATTTCACAACATATAAAGGTGCCAAAGTCCAAGCTTGATGTCTCATCAAGTAAGAGAACTATAGTCCCCAATGACTATGAGAGATTAATGACTTTATGTGTCAACTTTTTCTTCTCAAAAATTCCTTCCTGCACTTTGACTGTCTTAGTGATTTAAGACATGAATAAAACGGTACATTGAAACATTTCTAAAAAAGGGTCCACTATTTATTTATTTTACTTTTAATAAGAAATAACAATGACATTTTCAAAACACGTTAGTAGTACATTTCCAATAATTGATACAATGCATATCATTGTCCTCATAGTAGTTATACAGAGCACAGGATGTAGACATAATTTTTCTAATCAGTGTTGGTACAAAAAATTTCTTTTCATTGAGGGTCCAGTATTTATTCAGAGAAGATGACTTTTAAAAAGTTCCCCAAATGGCAGCTGGCCACTTTCAGATATAGTGGGGAATCAGCTAATCCTGTCTGCAGGAAATTGTTTCCAAGTAGGAAAGGACAGAACAATGTGAAAGTGGAACCGTCCCATTTCGAATTATTTCTGTTTTTCTGTCCAAGACAAGTCACTCTTGAAGGAACAGAATAGACTCACGGTTTTATCTCTGACCCTACATTCTCCAGCTTTGAGATCTCATAGGGAGGTTGAGAAAATATCCTAAGGGCTAGGGCCAAGTAAAATTTCCTGTTTTCAAAAGCTAAAAAGGAGCGGAGGATGTGGCTTAGAAAAGCTGAGGTATGTATGCCCTTTATTTTAGGATGCAGGGCTTGGTTGCCCCAAATGTTTCTGGAGCCAGCTTGCATATACCAAAAAACTAGATCATCAAAAGTTAACCTGTCTCATGTCTTTATTAGTATTATTAGGCCTTTTGAGAAAATGCCGGAGAAGGGTGTTATTTTTGTGTAAAAAGTAGACTGCCCTGAAACCCCTTGTGTAAATGATGGTAAAGTCAGGATTGAGAGGCCAGCTGGATTTGTAGGGAGGCTGTGTTTATTTCCACTAAAAGACAAGAGGGAAGCTGGCAAGAAAACTCAGCAGTCTAAAGCGCCTGCTTAGGCAAGCTTAGGCATCTGCAGGGACCGCAGTTCAATCCCTGGCACCACGTGCTGTGCCAGCCCTACCCCCCCACCCCCCGGCAGGCTGAGCCGGCCATAACATGAGTAAGTTTTAAAAAGATAGAAGATGGACTTAGCCTGTTTCATTCATCCTCAGGGCAGGGCTGGCATGACATGTGGTACTGGGCTGGGGATTGAACAGCGGCCCCCCTGTGCCTGCCTAAGCTTGCCTAAGCAGGTACTTTAGACAGCTGTGCTATCTCGCCTGCACCCATCTAACCTGCTTCTATTTCACATTTCTGTACTATTTCTTGTCCACATTCTTTTAAATTTCCATGAGAAAACAAAAAACTGACTTATTTCCAAAGATTCTCTCATGCTATTTTTTTTTTCTCCTTGTTGGGCCTGAGATTTCAACTTTTCAAAATTTCTTTCTTCCTATTTGTCTAACCTTTTAACAGATTTCGTGAAATAATTAAAATTGTATGAAATCCATTTTAAGTGTATAGCGCAGTGAATTTTGATAAATTATGTGTTGTGTATTTATGACAAAACCCAGCTGAGAATCACCTTGTGGCCCCAGAAAGCCCTTTGTACCCCTGCAGTTCTCCTCCCCTGCATACCTTGCCTCAGGTGATCAGCAATCCACTTTCTGTATCTTTCATAGACATTGCATGTCAGTAGGATGCAATTATATGCAGATTATATACTGTTTTGTGTATGGCTTCATTCATTTAGTATTTTTTAGCATAACATCTTTGAGGCCCATTTTTATTTTGTATAGACCAGTGATTGGGTCCTTGTATGAGGCATGATCAAACTATAGATCAATGTTTATATTTTTCTACAGTTGTCACTGTCAAAGACATGTTGCCATTAGATCTTCTTCAACTTCCCTTCACATTTTGGCCACTTTTTTTTTCATTTTAGGAAGGGGGCTACAGGGTGTTCAGGTTCTCACTACTAGATGGGACTCATAGTGACCCACCTGTTTACAGCCTGCCAAGAGCTGGAATTATAGGTGCACGCCATCACACCCAGTCTCAGTTGCCATCTCATCATGCCCTGGGGCTGGGCCCAGCTGGGCAGGCCCAAGGATCAAATCCCTGGCCCCTGTGCCTGCTTGCAGGCACTTTAAGCCGCTGAGCTACTTGGCTGGCCCTCTGGCCACTTTCCAAAGCAGCTTTGATGAATATCTTCAGTTGCACTGCTGTGGCTGCCTTGATGTTCAGACTCAACTCAAAATGTTTATTTTTCATGGTCATTTTGACTTTGGGGGAGAGCCAGAAGTTGCACAGTGCCAGAGCCAGTGAATAAAGTGGATGAGGACATCTTCCAATGTCTTTATTTGATTTTGAATCAATTTAGGGCCCGGCGGGATGGCTCAGTGGTCTAAAGCGCCTGCTTGGGAAAGCTTGGGCGACTTCAGGGACCATGGTTCAATCCCCTGCACCGAGTGCTGCACCAGCCCTGCCCTCGGGGTGAGCTGAGCCAGCCATAAAAAAAAAAAAAAGTGAATTGAATCAATTTAGGACATTTAGGACATTAGGGTAGTCACAAAAGACAGCCATGAAATAAGGCTTCCAGAACTGCTTCAGAAAGTGGCAAGAATGATAGGATAAACATTTGCAAAGTGGGCCTCATGGGATGGCTCAGTGGTCTAAAGCGCCTGCTTGGGAAAGCTTGGGCGGCTTCAGGGACCTCGGTTCGATTCCCGGCCCCACATGCTGTACCGGCCCTGCCCTCTGGATGGGCTGAGCCCGCCATTAAAATGAGTGAATAAACAAACAAAGGTTCTGAAACAAGGAAAAAAAAAATAAATAAAATAAAAAATTCTTTAAAAAAAAAAAAAATTTGCAAAGTAATGGTGAATATTTTGAGGAGGATCAACACCAATGAGTCTTAGACTTTAATACATTTTATTGAAATTTTTATGTATTTGGTATAGAGTCTATCCTGCACAACTTGGCCTTGTAGTGATCTTCCTGTTTTCAGCCTCCCCAGTGCTGGAATTAAAGGTGTGCACCACTGTGCCCTGACTCAGTGGTCTGCTCAGTGTGCAGCACTGAACTAAGTCGGTACTTAGTCCACTGAGCTATCTGGTCCTACATTTTTATTTTTAAATTAAACATCTACTGCATTATTATTATTATTATTATTATTATTATTATTATTTTTAAAATCACACCTCAGTAGCTTTGAGTAGTCTTCTGTGGTGTGGCTATACTGTATTTTCTTCATCTAGTGAGGCATATTTATTTATTTATTTTTTAGAATTTTAAAATTTTATTTATTTTTTTCTTGTTTCAGAACTTTTGTTTGTTTATTTATTTATTTATTTTTATGGCCGGCTCAGCCTGCCCTGAGAGCAGGGCTGGCGCAGCATGTGGTGCTGGGGATCAAACCGCAGTCCCTGCAGCTGCCTAAGCTTTCCTAGGCAGGTGCTTTACACCACTGAGCCATCCTGCCAGGCCCAAGTGAGGCATCTTTAGAACTTCTTCGTGCTCATCTCATTTTCCTTCCATTTTGCCTCCATCCGCAGTGTTCTATTCAGGAACAAGTGTGTTCATACTAAAGGCTTCTAGGAAGCACCAGGACAGCTGCCCTGGCCACACTGGCTAAGGTTGCTGGTCATGAACAAGTGCAAAAACTGGTTAGAATTCAGCATTGCAGATCAACTTGTACAAATAAAGAAAGGGCCCCACATCTAAACCTGAAGAAATGGGAGCATCAGTGTGTGACCCTCACCAGCTAGTTTGTCTCCTAGCCGCTCGGCGCTGCCTCTGATGACTCCACTTCTTCACTCTCAGTCATTTATCTCCCCACTGATTTCATTAGCTCAGCCAAGTTCTTGGCAATTCCTCGGAGCTCACTTCAAGATCTTTCTCTTGGTGTCTGGGCTGCTGAAAGCCAGGAGAGCCAGCAGACACCATGAGGGGCTTGGTCAGCTCTGCCCTGGCTGTCCACCTGTGGAAGCAGGTTCTGCTGTGGGTTCTCTGGCACAGCTGAGCCCTGAGACCACAGCCTCGCAGAACCCAGAGGCTGCCCCAGCAACTAAGGACCCGCCTCTCCCCCAGGGTCTGTGGGCACTGTTCCTGGTATCAAGCATCAGAGGAGTATTTCTTCTCAGGGTTTCAAAGCAGCCTTCTGTGAATGGGAAAAACAGTCACTGATTCACCAGAGATCTTCTGACTGCACAAAGCCTGCTTACGCTCAATGGCAGCAGCGGCTGTGGAGGTGTGTGCCCTTTGAGACTATCTGGAGCACATCAGGTGTTACTCAGTGCTTTTTTTTTTTTTTAAGAAATCTGCACCATCTTTATTAGAATGATATTAAGCGCTCTCTATATACCAATTTTAATAATCAAATCTGGTCTTATAATACTTGTCCTACAGTCTTGTCTTTACTTTCTTTTTAAAGTGAGAAGCAAGGAGAGTAACCAGCAGCTATCAGCTCATCCAAGACACTGCCTTCTTAGTTCCCAAGCACTACTGATGGGGTCAGGAGCAGAGGAAAATGGAGGCAATCATACTGTAATTAGAATCCAATAAGTGGGGGCCACAGGTCTCATGAGGCTGTGGTTTATTTATTTATTTATTTTGTCTTTTTGAGATAGGGTCTCGCTATGCAGTTGGGGCTGGACTTGAGCTCACTTTTGTAGCCCAGGCTGGTCTCGAACTCGCACCAATCCTCCTGCCTCAGCCTCCAGAGTGCTGGGATTACAGGTGTGCGCCACCACACCCAGCCGAGGCTGTGATTTAAATTTATTTTTTCCTTGGTCACTTTCATTTCCTCATATACAGCTCTTTTTTTGGTACCTGGGATGGGACTCGCGACCTTGTGCTTGCTAGGCAGGCGCTTATGCCGCTGAGCTATACATCCCTACCTCCCTACTTTTTCTTTGACCTTTTCCCTCAATGTGTAGAAAGTACAAAATGTAAACTCTTGCTCTTGTACTACACACTTTCAAATGTACAATTCAAGCACTATAGAGCTATCTACTTATGGGTGAATCCCATCTAATCTTGGATACTTCAATAATACACAAAGTATTAAGGCACAGAAAGAACTAGAACTCACTTCTTGTTGTTGGCACATTAAGATTCAAATATTCAATCTAAAGAGCCAGGCCATGGTGGCACATGCCTGTAATCCCAGCACTTGGGAGGCTGATGCAGGAGGATCTGTATAAGTTTGAGACCAGCCTGGGCTACAAAAAGTGAGCTTAAGGCCAGCCTGAACTGTGTAGCAAGACCCTGTCTCAAAAAGACAAAAACCAATCAAACAAACTAAAGAAAAAATTATTTGGGCTCTCTTACATCTTTTTGTTAATATGTTTCATAAAATATCCTTGTATAATCATATTTGCTGTTACTATTTCAAATCAGGTTTAAAATCTCATAACTCCAGCCATCTGGACAGAACAACATATCAGGAAGATTAGTTCTTCCCCACCTCCCTAACCCCAGTAATCCCAATTTTATGACGTGATTTCCAAGCACTGGATTGTGACAAAAAATGCTAGGTCTGACTTCTTCCTAATCCTTTTCAGGGTGGCATACTTGGTAGAACTCAGATGTGGAAGCCAAAATTTGGTTCAAACAAAACTGCACATCGATGCATATGGCATCAGTTGGTTTTGGCTTCCACCTACCATAGCTCAGTTCCTCACTTAACTTCAGCCTGGTGTCTACAGTTCTTTTCAGATCTTTTTGCAGGAGGGACCCAAAGTCCCTAAACATAATTGAACCTCCAGAAAGGACACCATCTTTGCAGAGAGGATATCTGACATCAATCGACAATTCTGAATTACATCATCTACAATTTCTGAAAAAGGTTGTGTAAAGTCTGGATTAGCAAACTCTGGATGAAAAAAGATTTCAGCACCCGGGAATCTCGTTAACCAACATCAATACAAAATTTTTCTTTGAGATGGCATTGGTTCCAATATACTGTTTGATCCGTCTTGACCCATTTGTGTCATACTTGTTAAATTCTTTTACTAAACCTGGGCATACATAACTATGGCACTCCTTTACTGCCTTTGCAGTTTCTGAGAATTGTTCTGGAAGGAGTTCTACTTTTTGGTCTCTTAATGGTTGCTGAAAAAATACGTTCTATCTTGTCTTGCAATTGGAATATACTCAATACAGCTGTCAATCACATACCCTTCAACCCCAGGAGTGACATGAGTGACACCATCGTCACTGTCTATTATGGTACCAGTCATCAACGTCCATTCTTCTACTTGTCTTGAGGTCCAGGATGCAGCTAAGGCAGGAATAGCCTACACGGCCAGGTACATGGCCTGGAATGCTGATGGACACAAACATTATTTCAGGAGTATGTTCCCTGTTTCCTGTAGTATTCAGTGGAGGCTCAGTCAAAAGAAAATAATGATCTTCAGGTTCTGCTCTTAAATATTTATTCTTATTATTTTTTAAAATTTTAATTAATTTATTTATTTTCTTGTTTCACAACTTTTGTTTGTTTGTTTGTTTATTTATTTTTATGGCCGGCTCAGCCTGCCCTAAGGGCAGGGCTGGCGCAGCATGTGGTGCCAGGGATCAAACCATGGTCCCTATAGGCACCTAAGCTTTTCCTAAGCAGGCACTTTATTATTTTTTTTTTTTAATTTTTTTTTTTTTTTGGCTTTTTGAGACAGGGTCTCACTATGCAGTTCAGGCTGGCTTTGAGCTCACTTTTGTAGCCCAGGCTGGTCTCAAACTCGCAGCGATCCTCCTGCCTCAGCCTCCCAAGTGCTGGGATTACAGACGTGAGCCACCATGCCCGGCTGAAGCAGGCACTTTAGACCACTGGGCCATCCTGCCGGGCCCCTCTGCTCTTAAATATTTAAAGATCAGTTGCTCCAGAAACCTTTCCACTAAATCCCAGGCCAACTGTACCATGGCAGGTTGTCCATTTTGCTCCATATCTCTGTTGCTTCGTCATCACCATTGAAGTCTGTCATCAACACCTTTCACCACCCGCATGTGAGCTTGCTCACCTACTTTGGTTGACTCCAGTTCTTCATGTCTTGGCTGCCTTTGCCCATTGGATCAAAGCTGCGGTTGCATCCTGCTTCCCTTATGGCCCAGCCCAGGTCAGCTTTGGAGGAGCCTTTCCTTTCTCAAAAGGGCTCAGCTGTCTGTGGCGAGGCCTCACTTCGCACCTTGGCGCGGGGGAGTGCCTTTTCCTGCAAACCGAATTTTCCTGGATTCTTTCTGCTCCAAAGATGCATTCATTTCCTTTGGTCTAAACATTATGCCGTGATACTGGCTGGGCACTACTATGTGGGCAGAAAGCTGACTCCTCACTTGTTGCATAGGGCTGCTGTTCTCTTTGGTGCTTTTCTTTTTTTTTTAATTTTATTTATTTATTTATTTCTTGTTTCAGAACCTTTGTTTGTTTATTCACTCATTTTTATGGCTGGCTCAGCCCATCCCGAGGGTAGGGCTGGCGCAGCATGTGGTGCCGGGGATCGAACCGCGGTCCCTGAAGCCACCCAAGCCTTCCCATGCAGGCGCTTTAGACCACTGAGCCATCCCGCCAGGCCCTGGTGCTTTTCTTTTGATTAGTATTTACATACCATAAAGTGTGGGGGTCAGTGACGTTTAACTGCAATTACCACCACTATCTACTTTTATACTTTTTTTCTTTCTTTTTTGTGGAACCAGGGATTGAACTCAGGCCCTTGTGCTTGCCAGGCAAGTGCTTATTCAACTGAGCTATCTTCCCAGACCCTCTACGTTTATACTTTTTTATTACTTCAAAAAGAAACTCCAAGGCTGACCAGATAGCTTAGTGGATTAAACTACCTGCTTAGACAAACTCAGGGACCAGGGTTCAGTTCCCAGTGTGCCGAGCCAGCCTGGCTCCTGGGGCGTACTGTGATTGAGACTAGACATGGCACCTGTAAACCCAGCACTTGGGCTGCTGAAAATGCGCGATCAATATGAGTCTGATCTGTGTAGTAGAATCCTATAGATCCTTACTAAATACATAAAAAGAAGAAGAGGAAGAAGAAGAAGAAGAGAGAGACAGAGAGAGACAAAGAGAGAGAAGAACGAAAGAAAAGAAAGAAAGAAAGAAAGAAAGAAAGAAAGAAAAAGAATCAGTCAGTCCAGTCAGTCACAGTGGTACACACCTATAATCCCAACACTAGGAGGCTGAGGAAGGAGGACTACATGTTTGATTTCAGCTTGGAAAATTTAATAAGTTGTCCAAAAAAAAAGGCCTGGGGCTATAGCTCAGTGTGAAGACCTGGATTCAATCTCCAGTAACATAGAAAGAAGGGGGTGGTGATGGAGGGAGGGAGGGAGAGAGAGAGAGAGAGAGAGAGAGAAGTAAACTGATACCATAAATAGCCACTGCCATCTTCTCCCACCTCCAGTCCTGGACAACCACTACTCTACTTCCTGTTTCTGGATTTGCCTATTCTGAACATGATTATCTATCTATCTATCTATCTATCTATCTATCTATCTATCTATCTATATCTCTGTGTGTCTCTATGTGTAGTCTTCTGTTACTGATTTTTCTTTCACTTAACATGTTTTTGAAGTTCATTTATGTGGTAGCCTGTATTAGTCATTCACTCCTTTTTTGGGACTAAAGACTGTTCCACTTTAGCATCTACCACACTTCATCCCTGTATCAGCTGAGAGAATGCTTGGACTGTTTTGGCCCTTTGACTACTACGAGCAGTGCTGTGTTGAACAGGGGTGTACAAGTCCTGGTGAACCCATATGTTTCATGGGGTTATGTGACAGTTTAGATTATCTAAGGAACCAGGCCCAGTATTGTTCACTCATTCCAAACCTTTGCCGAGGCTATGGAAGCCCAGTCTCTTTATTACTTGGATCCATGTCAAAATTAATGAAGCAGATGTTTACAAGTGAATAGCTCAGGAAAAGGATGAAACTACTGTGAGAAGTGCCCTGGGCCCAACCTGTCTCCTGTGGACCTAATGGTGTGGGCCTCTGGCAGGACCCTGGCCTGGTGTGCCTGGTGATGACATTGACTATTTTCCTACCAGCTCAGGGTGCTGAAAGTTCTGCTGCATGGGCTGAGGCTGTTTCCTAGCCGTGTGAGGGTCCTGGTTCTGTGAGCTCTGGCATGGGGTCTGCAGTGCCTCTGCCCAGCTGGGGCGGGCTCTCTGAGAAGAGAGAGGGTCCCCTGATTGGAAAGATCTGCAGGTGGAACACAGTTGCCCTTAGCACTGAGTCCACTTTTCATTCTCTCATTTAGGTCAGTATTTACTGATCTTTGGGAATTAAATTGCTCGTACAGATTAGCTCCAAGGATTAAGGGAGTAAGTCCTACAGCGTCTTGGCAAACCAAAGGATTTGCTGAATCCTGCTGCTTTCCCCAGGAACAAGTGAAATGTTTTTGAATGAGTGCTGCCCGCACAGCACAACCATCAGGTTTTCTAAGCATCCAGTTGCCACTGCCCCCTCTATTCTCCAATCGTTAGTTTTTAAATTTTTTTTTTGAATTTTTATGTTTTTCTTTTGTGGCCAGCTTAGCCCATCATGAGGGTGCGGCTGGTGCAGCATGTGCTGCTGGGGATTGAACTGTGGTCCCTGTGTACTTGCCTAAGCAGTCACTTTAGACCACTGAGCTGTTTTACCAGGGCTTAAGTTATTTCATACAGTGAACAGAGGAGTGTAAAGACAGAGTTGTGAAGAGCAAAACCATGAAATGAGAACCCCAGGTGCGCCATGCCCAGCCACCAAAACCAAGCTGGTGGCACATACCTGTAATCCCAGCTCTGGGGAGGTTAGACAGGCGTCTGAGCTGCATGCTGAGACCCTGTACAAAATAAATAAATATTAGTAAATAAATAAATAAATAAAAAGATTAAAAAAAAAAATGCATAGCCAGGCCAGGTGTGGTAGTGCATGCCTGTCATCCCAGCACTTGAGAGGCTGAGGCAGGAGGATCGGTGTGAGTTAGAGACCAGCCCAGGCTACAAAAGTGAGTTCAAGGCCAGCCTGAACTGCATAGTGAAACCCTGTCTCAAAAAGACAAAACAAAAAAAAAGCATAGCCTCATAGCTTTCCTGTTAAAACACAATTTAAAACAGACACAGGGGAGCTGGGCAGATAGCTCCGAGGCACAAGTGCCTGCTGGGCAAGTGCAAGGTCTTGAGTTTGAACCCCGGTCCCACAAAAAAACAAACAACAACAACAAAAAAATAGACAGATTGGAAAAAATGAAGAATTTAGTTTTGTTTGTTTTAAAATGATAATTATTGCTGACAAATTGATAAACTGAGTAAATATACTGTTGATAAGAATGTAAATAGTTAGATACATTGAGCGAAATTCAATAATATTACCAGCTACCTTATACTGTTCCTGGATCCCAGAAACCCAGGGAATTGTTAGTACTAGGGAATTTATTCTAAAGGAATAACTCCAAATTTAGGAAACAGGGGCTGGGGAGATAGCTCTGTGGCACAAGTGCCTGCCTGGCAAGTGTAAGGTCGTGAGTTTGAACCCCGGTCCCACCAAAAAAAAAAAAAAAAAAAAAAACAAATTTAGGAAACAAATCTTTATGCCTAGAGTTAATCACTGCATTATTTATTTATTTATTTGTATTGACCATGTTATCTTTTTGTCAGAATTCCAGTATAATACAGTATAACAATGGACAGTATATAGGTTGTATTAGGTACTTTAAGTACTTTAGAGATGACTTAAAGGCACAGGTTATATAGCATTATTTATTTATTTATTTAATTTTATTTATTTATTTATTTTTGGCAGGACTGGGGTTCAAACTCATGACCTTGTGCTTGCCAGGCAGGCACTTGTGCCACAGAGCTATCTCCCTAGCCCCTATTTATTTAATTTTAATAATGTTTTTTTCTTATTTCAGAACTTTTGTTTGTTTATTTATTTATTTTTATGGCCTGCTCAGCCTGCCCTGAGGGCAGGGCTGGCGCAGCATGTGGTGCTGGGATTGAACCTTGGTCCCTGCAGCTGCCTAAACTTTCCTAAGCAGGCGCTTTAGACCACTGAGCCATCCTGCCGGGCCCGCATTATTTATGTTTGAAGAGAAGCCTAAATATACAATAGTAAGGCAGTAAGATAATTATGATATATTTTTTTAAATGTATGTTTTTTTAAAGAATTTTATTTATTTTATTTTATTTTTTTCTCTTGTTTCAGAACTTTTGTTTGTTTATTTATTTTTGTGGCTGGGTCAACCTGCCCTGAGGGCAGGGCTGGCACAGCATGTGGTGCCGGGGATCAAACCCCAGTCCCTGCAGCTGCCCAAGCTTTCCTAAGCAGGCGCTTTACACCACTGAGCCATCCTTCCGGGGCCAATTATGATATATTTAATATAAATCACCTTGGAAATTAAAAATCTCAAGCTACTGAGTTTTTATATTTTCAAGCTAGTGATTTTTTTAAAGGGCATTAAAAATTGGTATAGGCTGGCTAAATAGCTCAGCAGATTAAAAGTGCCTGCTTAGGCAGATGCAGGGGCTATGAGGGGCCGGGGGCTCCATCCCTGGGCCTGCTGTGCCAGCCCTGCCCCCGGGCCTGGTGCACTGAGGTGGCAATTGAGATGGGGTGCGGTGGTGCACCTGTAATCCCGCACTTGGGAGGCTGAAAACAGGAGAATCACTACGAGTTTAATCAGTGTACTGGGATCCTGTAGACCCTGTACTAAATATATTTTTAAAAAATTAAAAATTGATATAGCAGGATGGTCTCAGTGGCACAAGCCAGTAATCTTAGCTGTGCCTGAGGCTGAGACAGAAGCATTACCAGTTTCAGGCCAGGCAAGTCAACTTAACGACTTTACAAGAACCATGCAGATTGTGAGGACAATATGCAGTGTGTCAACTGTTAAAAAAAAAACGGTGGGCCCGGCGGGATGGCTCAGTGGTCTAAAGCACCTGCTTGGGAAAGCTTGGGCGGCTTCAGGGACCACAGTTCGATGCCCGGCACCACATGCTGCGCCAGCCCTGCCCTCAGGGCGCGCTGAGCCAGCCATAAAAATGAGTGAATAAACAAACAAAGGTTCTGAAACAAGAAAAAAAAAAGTAATGTTTATTGAAAGTGTTAATGTTTAATTGTTTGATCAATCTTATATGCCTATATCCATTAATCTAAACTGATCCAATGATGAAAATATGTAATATAGCCATTATTAAATTTAAATAAACAGAGCTGGGCGTGGTGGCGCACGCCTGTAATCCCAGCACTCTGGAGGCTGAGGCAGGAAGATCGGTGCAAGTTCGAGACCACCCTGGGCTACAAAAGTGAGCTCAAGGCCAGCCTGAACTGCATAGCGAGACCCTGTCTCAAAAAGACAAAAATAAATAAATAAATAAATAAATAAATAAATAAATAGAGCCGGGTGTGGTGGTGCACGCTTGTAATCCCAGCACTTGGAAGGCTGAGGCAGGAGGATTAATGTGAGTTCGAGACCAGCCTGGGTCACAAAAGTGAGTTCAAGGCCAGCCTGAACTGCATAGTGAGACCCTGTCTCAAAAAGACAAAATAAATAAATAAATAAACAAACAAATAAATAAATAAATAAAAGTGAATAAAAATAAGTAAAATAAAATAAAATCATAAAAAAAGAGAACCATACAGAGATCCTGGGTCCAATTTATAGTATATAAAAAAATTAACATGAGATTGTACCTATAACATTTAAAAATAAAAAAAGCCTCTGTAATAATTTTTCTAGAAAAAAAAAAGCAGCCGAGCATGGTGCCACACGCCTGTAATCCCAGCACTCGGGAGGCTGAGGCAGGAGGATCCATGAAAGTTCAACACCAGCCTGGGCTACAAAACTGAGCTCAAGGCCAGCCTGAACTGTACAGCGAGACCCTGTCTCAAAAAGACAAAAAAAAAAAAAAGAAAAAAGAAAAAAGCACTAAGCCTTCAGTAAAGACTAGAAAAAAGTAAACCAATATGCTGACAGTTGTTCTAGACAGTAAAATTTCTTTTTTTATTGTTTTATTTTTTTGAGACAGGATCTCGCTATGTAATTTAGGCTCCCAATCCTCTGATCCTCCCTCTTCAGCCTCTCTAAGGTTGATTTTATATGCATGTGCCACCATGCTCAACCAGACGCCAAAATTTCTGCATTTTAGAACTTGACAGTTGGTTGCTAGTGAATGTGAGCTACTGTTATGAGGGGGAAAAACTCATGACTGGCTAAGTGACTGCCACTGCCTAATTTTCCTTTGCTTTTACCAGATTTGTATTTTAATAAAAGATTCTGTTGAAAAAAAAAAAAAAGTGAGCTCTGTGTTCTTCAGCCAACGTCTGAACTCCTCCACTGGTTGTTAAGTGGGCAATTTGCTTTCATTTGAGTTATTTTCGTGTCAATTTGATACATTGCCAATCGTAGGAAGAGGACTCTTTATGGTGTTTATGAAATGTGACGGTTTAGCAAGCAACTGTGTGGATTCATCTGTGGTTTCTGCAGGCATAATAAACCGCTGGTTCTGTGCTTGCTCTGGAGGAAAAGAATATTTACAGTGTTTTTGAGAACTGGAGTATGGAGACTGAATTATATTAGGTCCTATAGAAACTTAGAGAATTAACATTGAGTGAGCATCTGTCTGTTCTGTAGTGGCGGAAGCAGTGGAGCTCCTCCAGAGCTGGCTGTATGTATTCCTCAGAAGTGCTCTAGCTCTTTTGACATAGACCTTATCATCTTAAATCCTAGAGAGAGGCTCTGTAAAAATCTGAAGTCTAATGCAATGCCATATATAAAGCTCCACTATAAGTATGAGTCAGGGGATTTTTAATGAATGAATGAGTAACTTTAAGGTCAGATAACCTAATGAATGAATAAATTTGTCAATGGATAAATGAATATATGTGTGAATTAAACTCTCCTGGAATCTCCATAGAAATTGATGAAACATCACTGCTCCAGCGAACATCTTTAAAAGTGAGGTAAGAAAAGGCAGAGAGAAGGCTCTGCTTCACGTTTCTTTGTTGCTGTCATTAATGAAACTTCTCGAGGAAGAGTGAGCCCAGGGCGACCCCAAAGCACTCTACATATCTGAGTACTACAGATGAGGCTGCTTTTCAGAGCTGCCCAGAAACAAGGGTACTGTAAGTCAACTTATTTTGGGTACTCACAGCCAGCAATTCTGTCTTCAATAAATGATTCATGTTAGCAAAGCACTTGAGTGCATTTGATTTCTAATAAGTCTTGCTTCAGGTCCATTACATCTGAAACAAGTCAAGGAAATTGCCTGGGGTCATTTGGCATCCCTGTATGAAAAAAAAAAAAAAAAATTGAAAAACTTTTAGCCACATTGATCTGCCACGGTCCCCACACTTGGCAATGAACTGACAAGCATCTCCAGGTCCTTAAGGGTCAAGGGCTCTTGAGGACCAGAGAGGAGGAGAGAACAGTGCTCAGCTACTGACACCTGAGACACAGAAGGAAAAAGGACCATGGCCTGTTTCTCCCAAAACTAGCCTGTCTGTGCACCCTCACTGAACCACCACCTGGAGGTGAGCCTCTGTGGTCATGGAGGATGATTCAGCTCAGTGCCTCCCGGCCCTGCTGGCACCCAGCTCTAGGTGTGAAGTGTGGTCATGTCCCTGAGCTAGAGGTACTAGGACATACAGACAAATGGCCATATTTCTTTCCCTCCTACTAGGACTGAACCCAGGGCTTTCCCACTGAGCTTCATGCTTATTTTAAAAAAAATTTTTTTTTTTTTTTTTTTAAGGAAGGGTCTCATTCAGTTGTTCAAACTGATTTTGAACTTGTGGTCTTCCTGCCCCAGCCTCCCAGAGAACTGGGGACACAGGCGTGAGCCTCTCCACAGAGCACTCATTCCCATTTTCTGAGCCATAAAATAAGAACTGATGACAGAGCCTTGTAGAGCCCCTGCCTACCTATCTCCTTAGTGGTATCTCCAGCCACTGCGCAGACTCAGTGTCTGACAGCATTTCTGGCTGGCCGATGAGGAAGCTGAAATTCCTAGTGACCCGACTGGTAGGAAATGCAAGGTCATTCATCAAACTCGAATGCTTTATAATTCTAAGGGCCAGGCACTCCCTGTCTGTATTCGCCTATTCCACCACCTCAGTGGGCTTAAGGAGGGCTCTAGCCCAAGTGGCTCCAGGAAGGACAGGCTTAGCTCATAATCCCCTGTTACCAGTGTCTGTGCTCTGGTTATTCTCTCTTTTTGGGCTTCTTTAGATCGTTTATCTCCAGTGCCAGGATCCTTCCCAGCTTACCTGTGATTGGTGATTTCTTTTTGTTTCCAGCCTGCTCATGTAGCCAAAGCCTGAGGCTTGTCCTGCGTAACATGGCAGGGGCCCATCCTGCTGGGATAATTGAGCAGACTCAAAGCGGGGCTGGCCACTGTGAGCAGAGGGCGATTGTATGGTCCTAGCAGCTTTCCTGGGCAAATCATGCCCAAGGTAGGCTTGGCTGTCCATGTCTGCTGGTTTCTATTATTGTTATCCCCATGGTCTCCTGTTCAACATTCCCAGCACAGCTGAATTTGGGGTCATTGGGCCGCATAAAAGCCTATCTCAAGGTCATGGAGAAATAAAAGGATTATGGATGAGTCTGCAGATGGAAATTGTCAACAAAGATTTGAAGTTTGCTGTAAATGTTAATTTTATTTATTTATTTATTTATTTATTTTTTTTTGTCTTTTTGAGACAGGGTCTCACTATGCAGTTGAGGCTGGCCTTGAACTCACTTTTGTAGCCCAGTCTGGTCTCGAACTCGCACTGATCCTCCTGCCTCCGCCTCCCGAGTGCTGGGATTACAAGCGTGCGCCACCACGCCCGGCTTGTAAATGTTAATTTTAAAGACTTTTAATTTTTTTTTTGTTTTATTTCTGAAATATTAGAGATCTAATTTCATCTTAAAGCTTCCTTCTGGGACCCAAGAAATTGTGCATCTGGCCCGGTAAGCCAGCTGGCCTGACTGCCAGATGTCTTCTTCTAGTTTCACATGCGGGGCAGGGACGCCTCCACCTACTTACTGTTTCCCTGGGTCCTATGTGTTGGAAGAGTGTCTGTCCTCATGAGCTTGGGGTCAGACTCCTGGAGACTAGAGGGAACTGGTATCTTCAGAGGTTATGAGGATCAGGCTCCCAGCAACACTAGCTTTTCGTTTCTCTTCCACAAAGTTGAAACCAAGGTCACACTGCCTGCACAGTTCATCTCATTTCCTTTTTTTTTTTTTTTTTTTGTACTGGGGATTGAACTCAGGACCTCAGGACCTTGTGATTGCCAGGCAGGTGCTTATGCCACTGAGCTATCTCCTCAGTACAATCCATTTCTTTAATGAGGTTTGCATTAGGGGGTGGGGAACAGTTATTAACAGGACCAAGGATTTTGAACTTTCTTTGTTTGGGGTAGGAATGAGACTCTAACCTCTTTACTATGGTGGGCGCGTGGGCACAGAGGGCCTTGTGTGTCACTTCAGCGCTGAGCCAACCTGGGGTTTTGTGGATGGCAGCCGAATGGGGCTGATACGATGAGGAAAGACCAGCAAACAAACCCATCATTAGAACCAGAAGTAGAGAAGATGCTGTCAGTGAGGGTCTAAATATGGAATTCACTTATATTTTGTATGTAGTTTACACATGGAAACTAAAGGCAATTTATTTAATACTTTTTTATGTTAATGGAGCTTGAACTAAGGATGTTCCCCAAACTCCAATATCCACACCCTTTTAATTCTGAGATGGGGGTCTCACTAAGTTGCCCAGACTAGGCTCACATTTTCCTGACTTCCTCTAGGGATTACAAGTGTGCACACCACACCCAGCTTTATATAATTTTTTTACTTTAAGTTTTGTACGGAAAACAGTTTTAAGGAGTAGAATTTTCCACGTAGGGCATTAATTACCTCTGCACTTCAAATGTTTGGGATGTGGAATTCTCAGAGGAAGGATGCTTAACCTGGAGGTGGGGAGAGCAGGGCAAAAGCTCTCCCTGGGGGTCGGGGGGGGGGGTGGGGGGCCAAGGCTCCAGGAGGGAGGGCCCTAGTGCAGGGCGGGGGCGGGGGGCGTGGTTGGTTGGTTGATTGTCAGGTGTGTTTAGGTCTGGGGCCCGGGATTATGATAACCTGAGGCTTGGGTTTGACCAGCTCTTTCCCACAGTCACAGTGGCAGTAAAAATGGCTTGCCGTCCCCAAATGCTCTCCCTCTGCAGCTCCCTTTCCAGGACAGAAGCGCCTTCGTGCCTTCGTGCCTTCTAGTGGGGCTCCTAGTTCTGCCCTCATTGCCATGGTGATGGTAGGAATAGAGAAGGGGCTCTCCGGAGCCCATCAAGCCCTCTCTGCTGGAGATGCCAAGACCGTCACTTTACTTTGAGGCCACTTTGCTCCCCACATTAATCGCTGCCTACCTGTTGCCTCTGCCTCCAAGCTTCTTGGGTTTGAGACTCAAGTCACAGGCACAGAAGTATAGAATGTGTCAGGAGGACAAACATCACAGCAACGCTGTTAGCTCAGCATCCACCCGCCTCTCCTCTAACACCTGGAAACATTTCAGTATTCATCAAGATACTCTTAATTTAAACCGCGAGTGGTGGCACATGCCTGTAATCCCAGCACTTGGGAGGCTAAGGCAGGAGGATCAGCGCAAGTTTTGAGATCAGCTTGGGCTATAAAAGTGAGCTCAAGGACAACCTGAACTGCATAGCGAGATCCTGTCTCAAAAACACACACACACACAAAAAAAAAAAAAAAAAAAAAAAGATGTTATAATTTAGAGCAGAAATGTGTAGACATGTTACCTAGATTCAAAACTGACTTTCCTTTTTCATTTTAGTTTTTGGTAATCTGATATTTTCATTTTTCATTAAGGTCTAATAAGTTTTCAGAAACTTACTTTTGCCGGGCGTGGTGGCGCACGCCTGTAATCCCAGCACTCGGGAGGCTGAGGCAGGAGGATCAGTGTGAGTTCGAGACCAGCCTGGGCTACAAAAGTGAGCTCAAAGCCAGCCTGAACTGCACAGTGAGACCCTGTCTCAAAAAGCCAAAAAAAAAAAAAAAGAAACTTACCATCACCCAGTCTTCAGAAACGACATCATGAACTAAAATGTAGAGCAACTTCATACAGGCTGAAGGTCATGGTGACAGTCTGGTCATGTCAGGCCTCTTGTTCTAAAGGGAGCATGGCAGTGGTTAAAAACATGAGATCGGGTGTAACAGTCATGGCTGCCGTATCTCCCGACAATTTATTGTATTCTTTTGTATTCCCCCTAGTCTAACTACACCTCAGTTTCCTCATCTACGACATAAGGATGGGAATTCTTCCTACATCCTCGGTGATGATTGATGAGGCACTGTACACAAACCATTTATTATACTGCATCCGCTGCAAAACCCTGTGATGTTTAACAATCAATTTCATCTTATAAAAATTCAGGCTCCAAAGGGCCCTAGGGGGTCAAGGATATAGCTGAATGACACAGCATCTGCTTGGCAAACACAAGGTCTGAGTTTGATTGCTAGTGCAAAAACAAAACAAAACAAAAAGGCTACAGAGAAAAGCTAATTTCATTTCTTTTTATGCTTGTTTTTTTTCTCATGACAGAAAAGGTTACCTAAGTTATACATCTGTGTTTGTCTCTGAGTCTTGGTTTCCTTGGATATAAAAGCTCTGTAGCATTTGTTTCTTGTAGGAGCTATCTAGAACCAGATACAAACTCAGAAGCATCAGTTTTCTGTACACTGAAGATTTTATCCTATGGTCCCGTTTTGGAAAAGAACTAAAGCTTATTAGAGAACATAATGAAAAAGTTGAAGATGATTTGTAGTTTCTTCAGAGTTTGGTTTGTTTTCTGGGCACCATATACCGTACAGGGATCTTGAAAAAAGTACTATTCTATAAAATTTTTAAGTGAGTTAATTTTATATAGGCTTCTGCAGAACCATTAGCCTATGGTGACTTTAATTGAGGAATATTTTAGCTAGCAGTGATCTTGACAGGTCACTTTAGGTGTGAGGCTTGCGTTCACCTTTTGTTTTGGGCCTTAGGCCAACGTAATGGCAAGAAAATCTCGAAAGTAAACATAGCATGTTATCAGGGCTAAGTGCTAAGTAACTTGGGGCGTGCATAAGTTCATGGCTATCTTACAGGAGTCTGGCTAGATTCATCCAACCTAAGAAGGAGCCAAAAGTCTGAGTAATCAGTGCCCAGAAAACTATCTCAATCCAGTTTTTCTGGGCTGACCTCTCTTTTCTCTGGGGTCCTGCTGTCTCTGGCTGTTCTCTGCCCCACAGACCAAAAACTGGCCTAGAAGTGGAATTCACCAGCTAGGCCCCCTTGAGCCACAACTCTTTTGCCTGTTCTCTGGCTTTTCTTTTATTTGTCTGTTTACCCAGGACCACTTGAGAAGCTTCTCTGTGGGGAGGAGTTGGGGAGTTGAGATGGGGCTGGGCCCCCTAATCACCACAGAGGAAGAAGGCCCCAAAAGATATCCATCCTGGGGAGAGCATCCATCAGCCTGTCCTGGAAAGGACCGTACTGCTACCTAGTCTGCTTCTTTTCAAGAATAAAAATGCAAGCCGGGCGTGGTGGTGCACGCCTGTAATCCCAGTGTTCGGGAGGCTGAGGCAGGAGGATTGGTGCGAGTTCGAGACCAGCCTGGGCTACGGAAGTGAGCTCAAGGCCAGCCTGAACTGCATAGTGAGACCCTGTCTCAAAAAGACAAAAAAAAGAATAAAAATGCACGTGTGATAGTTTTAGGCCCCTCCCAGGCCCATGTGGCTGCGTTGCTCAGGTGTTGGAGGGTATTGCATGTGTGCTGTGTATGTTCATGTGTGTGGGAAATGGGCACAGAGGTAACTTGTTAGCATTCAAGTCAGGCTTTCTGCTTTCTTTCTATACTTGATTTTGTATAAGATTTTCTATACTTGATTATTCTTTCCGTATAATTTTCTACCTTTTATGCTGCTTATTTTCTGCTTACTTAAAGGTTGCAGAACATAGAATAAGGCAGACTATGCAGTCATAACCAGGGTTCTCCTCATAGTCTAAGCTGATAGCTCTGTACATCTATTTAGAGACAAATATAGTTTAGACTCTCTTCTGGGTGGATTCTGAGCTTTTTAAAAATTTGCCTATGTTTCCACCAGCGTAGGCCAGGCAGCAAAAGGTGCTGCCTGTGTTGCTGCCCACGAGGCACATCCCAGTCCCATGGCCCAAGGGCTCTGTGCTTGTGTTTGTGCCCACCTCTGTCAGCATGTGTTTGTGTGTGCCTGCGCCTGCAGCATCCCATCGTAGAGGTGCTCTTGGAGGAGCAGGTTCTGCTAGATTTCACCACAGCATGACGTGCTTGCCTAGTGACAAAGCTGAGCTATGTGACTTTTGCCTGAGCATTGTTTCCTTGCTTTGTGTTGCTGGCAGTGAGTATAGCTCAGAATGCAAACACATGGGAAGCCATGTCCTACATGCTCACAGGATGTGAGAGGAAGATCAGCATCTCGATATTTAGGGAGAGGTAAAACAGTCGCTATATATCTTACTGGCTTCCTCAGAAATGCCAGAGGCACGTATCTTAGCCACTTTGCCTCTGCTTCCTGTTTTCTTTCGAATGAGGGGAGCTGCCGGGCTTCCTGGTGCACCCTGTGGCCAGCACTGTAGTTTCCAGATGCATTTTTTCTACCTGATCCTCACAGACACCTTATGCTGGTAGTGTCCTTCTGATTTTACAGATGAGGAAACCACGAGCTGGGGAAGCGAAGCAATTTCCACGAGGTAGAGTGACCTGAGCCGCTGACACTCAGGGTTCCCCCATGACACCCTGAGCCCTTGTCCTATGTTGTGGTCCCCGGGTAGCTGTGGCCCTTCCAGATGGGTGACCCGGCAGTGCAACTTTCTCAGGCTCCTCCCCTGTGCCTTGCACACTGTCTTCCATCCACACTTGCCTGATTTCCAGGTGGGCTGGGAAATGCAGCCCATCCAGTGCTGTGCGCGCAGGCGACAGCTGTCCTGGCAGAAAAGAATGGAGCAAGCAACAGGAAGAAATGAGGAAGGCACCGTGATGCGTCCCCAGAATTTAACCACCATTACTAGATAGCCCTCATCTGGCAGTACAAGTGGGTGTGCATATGTGTATTAGACACATTCTTATTTCTCTACCCTTTTTAAAAAAATTTACATATTTGGTACAGGGGCTCAACCATGTAGCTTGATTTTGTTTTGTTTTTGCAGTACCAGGGATCGAACTCAGGACTTCGTGCTTGCCAGGCAGTGTTTATTAGACATGTTGTTACTTTATAATGCAAAATCATGCTTTCTTGTGTACTTTTCTCATTTAATATATTCTAATATTCTCCCAGTACTTGTGAGTGTTTGGTTTTGTTTTTTTCAAATAACTATGAACTAGCATAACATAGGCTCATATCCAAAGTTTTTTCTCTTTCTTTCTTTCTTTCTTCCTTCCTTCCTTCCTTCCTTCCTTCCTTCCTTTCTTTCTTTCTTTC
>PVJA010031370.1:0-17889 GCA_004027025.1 Myocastor coypus
CTATGCAGTTCAGGCTGGCCTTGAGCTCACTTTTGTAGCCCAGGCTGGTCTCGAACTCGCACCGATCCTCCAGCCTCAGCCTCCCGAGTGCTGGGATTACATGCGTGCGCCACCACGCCCGGCTGGAATTACGTTTCTGAGACAGGATTTTCTATTGAAGAACTAGGAAAAGAAGTATGAAGGTGACATTGGGAATCTAGAGGACAACTGTCTTAAGTTCCTAGGCACCAAACAGCCCTACCACTGCCACTGCCAGGGTCCCTTTCCAGAGACAGGCAGCCCCTTCCCAGTCGGACTCTAGGCCAGGATTTTCTGCTTGATAGGTGAAGGGTAAGGAGGAATTGAGGTGACAGCAGCCCCTAATAGGCCAGGGAGCCCCCCAGAGAGGGAGGAGCTCTTCAGAGAGTGAGCAGAAAGTACAGACCCAGGAGCTGCAGAGCTACGTGTGGGGGTTCAGATCTTACAGAGTTAATAGATCTGGGGGAAGCCAGACTTGCTCGCCTAGCAGATGTGGGTGGGACTGAACGGCCTTAATATTAAGTTTCCTCGTCTGCACAATGGAGATAATGCGCTTGATCTCAAAGGCCTGTGCAGACCTTACATGAGACATGATGTAAGTGGTTCGACACATGAGTGTCTAGTAAGTGGTCAGTGTGCGATGGGGTGACAAAAAGTGGTGCCAAGCCAGGAGCCCCAGCTTTGACTAAGAAGGGGATCCATACCCCAACCTTGAGCTGGTACCACAGGGAGAGAAGCTTCTCCAGTGTGTGAGCCTCCTCAAGTGCAGGGAGGACGCCTAGGCCTGAACACACTGCAAGCAGGGAAGCTCTTCAGACACACTGAGGAATTTAATTCAGTGTCCTCTCCTGTCACTCTCTCCTACCAGGCACTGTGGTGCTTTGTCACTTTTGTTGGGAGCCTTCCTGCCTGCAAGCTTCCCTGTCAGGGCCTCTTCCTTCCTGTCTCCGCTTTACCACCCTCTTTGTCCTTTGCCATTTCCCTTCCCTCCTCTGTCCCCTTCCTTTGCCCTCCCCACCTGGCCCTTCTGTGTGGCTGGGTCATCATTGTGTCCCTCTGTTCCCTGCAGGCCTGGCTCTGGACCGGCTCAGCTCTCCGGACCCCGCCTGGATGGCAAGGCTTTCTCTGCCACTCACCACCAATTACCGAGACAACGTGATATCCCCAGATGCTGCGGTCTCAGAGGAGCCGAGGACCTTCCAGACCTTCGGCAAGGTGGCAGCAGCTCCTGAGCTAAGTCCCACAGGCACACAGCTGGCCAGCACCTTCCTCTCAGAGATGAGCTCGCTGCTGGAGATGCTGCTGGAGCAGCGCTCTGAGGTGCCTGTGGAGGCTGCCTCCGAGGCGCTGCGGCGGCTCTCTGTCTGTGGCAGGACCCTCAGTCTGGACCTGGCCACCACCAGTGTGGCCTCAGGGACAGACATCCTGGGAGGCCCAGGTAGAAAGAAGTGGGCTGAGGACAGGAGCGGAAGTGGTGGTAGCAGGTACCTGTGAGCACAGCCAGAGGCCTCTGGATGCCTCTGGATGCAGGAAGGAGGCTCCTGGGACATGCTGGAGAGTGCAGGCCCTGAGGATCAGGGGGACATGAGCTGTTTTCTAAAAATCTTGAAACTGGGCCAGAACTGGCCCCAGAACTTCAGGGTGCCTACTGCTGGCCAGCAGAGGAGTCAGGAGCCTGGGACTCACAGCTAATGGACTGAGCAGAGCAGCCGCTTGTCAGGGGCCCTGGGAAGTCTGGAGACCATGGACAGTGTGCAGAGGTGTTCGCTGGCCAGACACATACCACAAAGGGCTGGTCACTGGTGGAAATAGATGCCACAGAGGATCATGAGCAGGGAAGGTGGCTTTGCTGTGTACGAGAGGCAGAGGACTAGATTCTGGGGACACCAGGCAGTGCTCTCTATGCTACAAATAAAGGAAAAATAGCCAATAGCCACCCATTCCCCTGCTTGTACCTGTTGATAGGGAAGAAGAAACTGTTAACAGAGTGAGAGCTGTTATTCCATCCCTGGTAAGAGTCATGCTAGGCTGGATGGCAGTGGGGCATGCGGGTGTCGGACATGTGTGCTCTTGACCCCCGCCCATTATCAAGTAATCTGCTTCTTAGCTGGAAAATTAGGACTGAAAAAGCGCCTGCCAGTGTTCTACATCTAATATGAGCCGAGCACCAGGCCTTACAGTACGATTAAATTTGATTCTCCCATAATCATAGGAGGCAAGTGTTCTTACGCACTTCACAGGGAAATGAAGTTTGGAAAAGTTGAGTGTCACACCCAAGACTGAGCAGGGAATAGATGCAGAACTAGGATTTGGACCCACGCTGGCCTGACACCAAAACCTGTGCCCTCAACCTCGCCACCAGACTGCCAGACAAGGAACAGAAAAAGAAAAGCCCCAGGGGTTTTTGCCAGGGCAACAGTGGCCAACTTGCTGAGCTCCCTTCAGGAATGCTGTTGAGTCACTCAGGGTCACAGAACTCTACTTGTAAAGCACAGGGTGGGGAACCTGCTGTGGGGCCCTGCACTTCGCATAGCATAGTCCTTTCAGGGCAGCAGTTATTCCCGAACACTATTTGCAAGTAAATCTTCCTGGGTTGTAGCAGGTTGGGCCCTGGGAACCTAGGCCCCTGGGGACAGTACGTGAACTGGGTCTAGGAAATCGACACTGAGAGCAGCCAGCCTTCCAGGGAAGGGGCAGTGAGAAACGCAGCAAATACTTTCCCAAGGCTCTGCCTTGTAACTTTCCTGGAAATTTCCAAGCAATTATAGCTCAGCAGTATGGTGGGAGCTGTGCTGGACAGAAGATGAGAGTTCCTCTTCTGCCCCATCCCCACAGGACTGGAGCTCAGCAGTCATCACAGATACACCCCCAACAAGGGATAATGAAAGTCACATATTTGGGGTGCAGTATGGCATCATCATTCCATCTTACAGAAGAGGAAAATGATGTTCCCCAGGGTGAAGCCCTTTTGGATTTCAGATTGCCTCACTCTGAGAGTGATCTTAGAGATCATGGTTTTCAAGCTGGTTCATAAGGCTGGGTTCTGCAGGTTCCTGGGAAAGGCTAAGGGAAACTAAGCAGGTGGGGTGATCAGGCAGACACCTCACACAGAAGGGCATTGTGTGACTATCTGGGGAACAGCTGTGTGAATGAATAAAAGTGTAAACAAAGGTGGCAAAGTGCCCTGGCGTCTGTACTGAAGCTCTAGGTAGGACTACACTGGCAAAAAGTGGTCCCATTATGTAAAAGCAAAGTCTGAAAACTACAGTACTAAAGTGGACTACAAAACTAAAGCAGCCCATACTGACCCACCATTGCAACGGGCTTGGAATGCAGAGCTGAGGCTGAGGGTAGGGAGAAGGGGTCGTGGTAGAGGACTTGGGGCCACAGCTACAGCCAGGTCACTGGCTACACCAGACCTCTGCAGGACCTGCTCTGGTCCTGGAACTACAGTCCTGAACTCTTCAAATGCCAAGTACAACTTTGTGTATATATAGTTTTCTACACAAAGGGCACAAAGTTCTCATGAGTCCCAAGGGAACATGTGACCAGTAAAAGGTTATCATCACCACTTGAGGACATCATCTGAACTTCCACAGATGTGGGTCATTGTAGTAAAAGGAATCTGAAATTTAGCTATGTGAAATCTTCATTTTATGGCCAAAGATACAGAAGCAAATGGCAGACATGTTCAATGCTGCTTCGCAGGTTGTGGCGAGCTGGGATCTGGACGTGGGATTTAGAACGTTGTTCTGACACATCAAGGGTTACTAACCTGGGGTTCTCAGCTGGGCTTCTGGATCTTTAAGTCTGAACTGCCTGCAAATTTGGGAGGACTTTGTATTTCTCTTTGGAAGAGTAGATGCTTTCACCGCATTCTCACAGGGGTCTACACAGTTAAGATTTGGGGCCGCTGCAGTCCTCACTTCCCTTCCCCAGGGAACTGCCTGCCGGTCCTTGCCTCCCTTCCCCAGGGAACCTCAGCAGTGTAGAGCTGCCCTGGTCTGAGGCCAGTGATCATTACTCGGGGCAGGGCTCTGATGGGTTGGAACTATTTCCCACACTGTGCATGCCCCCTCCCCCTGGCACACTGACACCAGTATGATCCCCAGTAACAGGCTGAGAACGAGACAGTACATATGGTGACAGAACTGGGTGTGCTGAACAGGAAGGTTACAGAAACTTCTTGACATCAGCCAAGATGTCAAAGCCGAGACTTTGGACATGTTCAAAACAGTTTCCACCAAGATGGGCTCTGTCTCCTGGGAGATTTGAGAGAGCAGGCAAGCCAGAGAGTACTCAGTTAAATGTCGTCTTAATTTGGAAAGCACAGAGGGACATTTTTTATCAATAGTCAGCTGTTCTGCAGCACCCGGAGTGCAATGCGGAGCTCACTCCCAGCCTGGGGCAGCTCGGAGACTGACAGGTTGCTCCCTTGTCTGTCACCCAGCTTCAGCTTGGCAGCTCACTGACCCTACCTTTCTTTGGCTGAGACAAGAGTGAAATGGCAGCTACTACCCTTGGGACCCCAGAGAAAACCAAATCCCAAAAAGACAAGAAGGGGGAGGAGGGTGTCTTAGCACAGTGCGCACCCAGAAAACAGGTCAGGGTTTTCCAGCCCCTGCTAGATATTGATGTAATGGTAGGACAGGACTGTGAACATTCATTCAACAAACGTTTTATTACTTATTGAACAATTGCTATGTGCCAGAAAGTACAAGGAAGAAAGGTTGGGGAAAGGGGGAGGGGTCTTTGGAGTCATTCATTCAACCATTCAACTATTAAAGCACTTACTATGCCCTGGACAGGTGTGTGCAAATATTCACTCTCATTTGTTGAATAAGTACTTCCTGAACAGCTGGTAAGTGCCCTGTGCTATACTGGCTTGGAAGACCTAATGAATCAAATGGCCTTGTTCCCACCCTAGCATCAGGGGTCCCAGGAAAGAACATCCCCAGGGAGGGAAACTGAGGCAGCAAAGTTTCAAAGGCTCATGAATAAGGGCCCCAGTCCCTGATCCTTAGGCATGCTGGAATTCTGAGCCATGCTGGCCTAATGTGGGGCCACCTCCTGTCCTCCCCCCTCATCTCCCCTCAGAGCACTGAAGACAAGTTGTTAATAAAGAATTTTAATGGCAGAAGCACAGCAGTTCCCTATCTGCCCACTCTGCCCATGGAGCCATTCTCCTGGGGCTAAATCAGGACCACAGTTAACGGCACAGCCTTGGGTTTTGGTCCCTGAAGACATCTCTTCCTCAGCTTGCCCCCTTCCCTCTCCACTAGGGGAGGCCTTCTAAGCTTGGAAAGCCTGGAACCCCCTGCTCTACCTCAGGCTCCCAGATGGAGGCCTTGGTTAACCTGCAGTGGCTGGGTGGGAAGGAGATGGCACAGGGCCATTGCCACAGGCAGCCGGGTCTGCTGTGTGGAGTGGGCTGGGCCCCAGGGATGGCCAGCAAAGCAGGAATCGGGCCCTAAATGCCCCAGGTGGAGAGGCCACTGCTAAGTACAGCGCCACCAGGAGAGAAGGTGGTGACATTTCCCAGGGACCCTGGGAAGGAGGTGGGCTCTGTCTCAGCCTGTGAGGTATACACTGGGTTAACGGTATTCCAGCTGTAGGACTTTCTAGAACCCACTATGTGCTGACGTGCACAGTGCATCTATAAAAGGGGATGTCTAGTGTGGTGTTTCCCAAACTTATCTGACCACAGAAGCCTTGTTTTTTAGCTAAGAGAACAGTACACTACATAGCTTAAAACAGCACTGAGCCCCTGTGCTGCACACAACACTGCTAGACACAGTTGCTGCAGAATAAAGATGGAGTTCTGCCTACCAAGGAGGTCCATCTTGGGAGGTGATAAGGGTGAGGTCAATGTGTGGTGCACCCCTGGGAGGGTGCAGGGAGGCCTAGGGCTCCAGAGGTGAGTGAGGTGGTACAAAAGCATAGAAAGCACCTGTTACGAGACGGACGAGGCAAGGCCTGGCAGCAGAGGGAACATGGGCAACATCCTCCACAGACCCTCCCTCCTCTGTACCACCCATGCTAGCTGGCTCTTCATGCACACATTCATTGGAGGAGCCGGTCCTTGGTCTTTCCCTTCCCCTTCCCTCCACAATATCTATGCTATGAATTCGGGCTAACATCCAGAAGCCAGGGAACAGCTATTCACAAACTCAGTAATTGGAGTCATTAGCGTTGACTCAGAAATCATTTTCTTTCCTAAGTCTCTCTCCTAGAGAAGCTTTTAAGACCCTTTAATTGGTTAATGGAGAGTTCAGAGATGAGGATGGAGCCTCGCCTTCCACCCCCTCCCCCACCTCCCTGGCTCTCACCAGCACACTCAAGGGCAAGAGTGATGAGATAATCCACGAGCTGTTTTATTAAATGCCGGGATACCTCTGGCTCCACCTTTCCCAAGTGAGGACTCATAGTCTACACTCTTCGGCTCTGAGACCCAGGTGCCCAGTCGCATCTCTTCCCTCACATTAGTGGAATGATAATGACGCTTTCATGCAGAACAATGGCATCGAGTGTAGAGCAGATGCCCGGGCCAGGAATCAGGAGGCCTGGGTCCTCCTTCAGGCGCAGCCATCACACTGCCTCCAGGGGTCTAAACAAATACCAGGGTCCTTTCTGAGGGGAATGGCCTCGCATCGGCCCCATGAAGGAAGGTAGGCATGCACCACTGCCCTTGGTCTACAGCTGAGGAGACCCCATTAGAGAATCAGGTCAGAGCTGCAAGGTGACACGGCGGCAGAATCAGGTCTGCAACACTCCCCTCTTCTTTACAGTGTGGGGCAGGCACTCTGAGTTTGGGGACAGTGAATGGTAACTGGCTTCTCTGGGATTCAAGTCGTGATATTCTGAGAACGCAAAGGCTCTGTCGTTACGGCTGAGACAAGGTCTGAAAAAGCCAAGCAGATAATGCAGGCAGTCAGGCAAGAAACCCCTCCTCCCAAACCAAAGGCAAAACAAAAACCATGTGGGGATCCATTGGGAAGAACACACGTGAGTGCCGGAGCTCCTCTCTGGGATGAGTCACTCCAGCTTCCCAGGCTCCCCATCCAGAACCACCCGCACAACAGCTGCCACTGCTACTCTAGATCCGGCACTCTAGATCCATTCTCCCTTGTGCAAGGCTTTGCAAGTCTTCCTCCTGCTGCTGGGGATGAATCCAGGGCCTTGCAAGTGCTTGGTGAGTGCTCTAACCACAGCTACATCCTCAGCCTTTTCACTTTCTCTGTGGTCCTGGGAACTGATTCCTGGGCCTTCACACTGGGCTATACCCTCAGCGCTTTATTATTATTTTGAGACAGGGTCTCGAGAAGTCACCAAGCTGCTCAGACTTGAGCTCAAACTTGTGATACTCCTGCCTCAGCCTCCCAAATAAGTCTGGTTTAGAGGTGTATGACTTTGTACTGGCCTGACATCGTGTTTCTTTAAATTGATTCCCAATTTCTTATTTCTTCTAAGTTAGCTTTGTAAATATCTGTAATAGATCAAGGTGATAGTCATTGCATATCATACATTAAACATATAGCTATTAAAAAAAAAGTTAACTAGCAGACCACCGAAAACCTTCCTGTGAACTATCAGAGGCACACTGGGAAATGACAGTATGGTCGAGGGGTGAGAAACCGAGGCACAGGGATGGAGAAAGTAAGTGCCTTGCTCCAAGACAAAGGTCAAGGTGAAGGACAGGGTCTCCATTTTCCTGCAGGCTTTCAGAGGTCACCCAATAAATGATCTCAGTGCACAGATGATAAATAGCTGAGAGTGCACCAAGGCCCACTGGTGAGGCTCCCAAAGGGGAAACAGTCGCAGTGCTGGATGACTGTGCACTTGCAGTGGGTGGGAACCTCAGCTCCCACTGGAGGGGGACACGGACACCTCCTTCTGTGCTCAACCACTTGCCTTGCCCACTGGCCCCAGTGACTGTCTCACCTCACCTTAGCCAAAGCCCAGTCTTACAAGACTTCTTTCCAAGGAGGGGATGACACTGCCGCAGGCTCCTGGGCTAGCTCCAAGATGCGGGCTCCTGCACAGGCGGCTGAGGTTCCCAGTGCTCCTCGAGTGAGGAAGGCCTGTGGCGCCAGTCAGCAGGGGGCTCAGGCTGCAGAGGGAGGGGCTGGAGAAGGACTTCAGTCCTGTAACTGCCAGGTGACTGGGCCTGAGTGCTACAAGAGGGGGTGGAAACAGTGCTTACTCAGGTGGCATTCCAGACTTCTATTTTGGAGCAAAAACTTCTCAAAAGCTTTGGCTCCCTTGGCACTGTGAACCCAGCCCCAGATTCATGAGTGTGTACGCCCTACAGTCCCATAAGGGCTGCTCAGAGAGCCCAGGGCATGGAGTCTCCTAAGAAATCACCAGAGCAGGGCCAGCAGGATGGCTCAGAGGTCTAATGCACCTGCTTAGGAAAGCTTAGGCAGTCACAGGGACCGCAGTTTGATCCCCAGCACCATATGCTGTGCCAGCCCTGTCTCCAGGGCAGGCTGAGCCAACCATTAAAAAAAAAAAAAAAGAAAGAAAAAAAGAAAAACCTGAAACTGTTTCATTAAAAAAAAAAAAAGAGAAAATAAATCACTAGAGCAGCCACCGTTTGTTCAGTGCTACTGTGTGGCCTGCAGCACAGAGTCTATGACCCTTGTCTCACTTTATCCTCCCAGCAAGCTATGGGCTAGATACTACTGTAACCCTCATTTTCAGATAGAACGGAACTGAGGCTCAGGGACATACAGTTCCAGGCCTGTGGCAACAACAGGGTGATCTGGGGACAGAAATGACAAGGGGACTAGGCTAGGGGCTTCTCCCACCTTATGTGTCACAGGGCACCCAGTTTTGGAGCAGAACTGTGTAGCTTGGACTTGGATCTGTACCTGCTGCCTCCATGGAGAAGAGGGTCTGCAGCCTCTCCCGGGCAGGCTCATTGCCCAGAGCTGCCGCCTGCTGGTAACACCTTACGGCCTCTCCCAGATTCCTGTGCACACCAAGGCCCTTCTCATAGCAAATCCCCAAGTGGTATCTGCTCTGTGAGTCCTAAAGAGAAGAGGGACAGACACAAACAGGAATGAGGAACTGAGCTAGCCACGGACACGGTGAGTCAGGCATGCTAGGACTTGATCCAAGCAGGGAGAAGGCCCAGTCTGGGCTTGCCGCATTCCAAGGGATCCCAATTATGAGATGCCCCAGCTCCTGAGCTTGCCCAACTCAGCCAGAGCTCTGTGGTGGCTCCTCTCATGGAGCCAGCTGAAGGCTGCAGAACTACTCAGCCCCATACAGGACTACCCTCTTCTGAAAGAGCAGGAGGCCATGCTGGAGAAGGGTCCACCTCCCACGGCCCTCTGCTTCCGGACTGTGCAGGAGAGCTGAGAAGCAAAAGTGATAGAGTGAGTGTTTCTCTTCCTTACAGAGGGCCCCTGGCCCTGAGCTCTGGGGCTGCACTGCCCCCGGCAGTGGGAGGAGGCAGTGTTGGGGACAGGAGACCAGGCAGACACCAGTCTGACTGGCTCCACCCTTGGCTCTGGCTAACCTCAGACCTGCTAATGCACACCTCAGTGCCTCCGCCTCCTCATCCACGCATGTTGCTAACAGCACTGTCTTACTAGGTTTTTGTGTTACAAGATGAAAAGGACTAAAGATCGGTGCTATGGGCCCAGCAGGATGGCTCAGTGGTCTAAAGCACCTGCTTGGGAAAGCTTGGGCTGCTTCAGGGACTGCAGTTCAATCCCCGGCACCACATGCTGTGCCAGCCCTGCCCTCGGGTCGGGCTGAGCCGGCCATAAAAATGAGTAAATAAACAAAGGTTCTGAAACAAGAAAAACAATAAAATTTAAAAATTCTTAAAAAAAAAAAAATAAAGATCAGTGCTACTGTTATCATCTCCATTAGTGAATTTCTCTCTGCTGAAATATTTTCATATGAAATCTCCCAACCAATGAAGAAAACCAGGCGGCTAGGAATGTGGCCCAGAGGTAGAGATCTTGCTTTACATGCATAAGGCCCTGGGTTCAATCCCCAATAGCACACACAAAAAAAAAAAAACACCGAAAATCCACACTTTGTACGCCTAATTGTGACCCTACTTCTCTTCTACTCTCCACAGTCAAAGTTCTGCTATAGGGCTGGTGAGATAGCTCAGCAAACTAAGTGCCTGCTGGGCCAAGTGCAGGGACCACAGTTTGATCCCCAGCACCACATGCCCCACCCTGGGTGCACTGAGCCAGCCATGAAGACCCAGCGTGGTGGCCCACACCTGTAATCCCAGAGCTGGGAAGGCTGAGGACAGGAGGATTGTGAGTCCAAGCTGTGTAGTGAGAAATGCGTTTTTAAAAAAGTTCTGCTACAGTTCCACTACCATTTCTGTGCCACACAGGTGAAGTCTTAGGGATGCAGCCAGCTTAGGAGACAGCAGAGGGCAGGGACCCTGGAATACAATACTGCACAGGCCTCGAAGACAGGGTTCCCTGGAGGTGGGAGGATGTGCACCTTGCATGCCAGCACCTAACAGATGACAGGCATCCTTTCCTGCAAACCACTTCTCAGCATGCTAGTCTGACCCAGGCAGGCCAGGGAGCCCCCAGAGCATGGACTGCAGGCCAATCACACCTGAGGAAGGCTCTGGGGGGACTCTTGACAGAAGAACAGACATGGTTATCAGGTACTGGTTGATGACATTGGTCCCCTTCTGACAGCTCTCACAGATACTGTGGGCAACAGAGTGGACAAGGCAGTATTGTGATGCCCAAGGGTTCAATAAAGCCACAAAACAGAGAGCAGCAGCAGTCATTATGCGGGAAATTACAGTGCAGGCACATTGCTTGCTCTATGCAGCTCTTCTGGCCCTTCAAGGCACAAATGAAACCAGATACTGGTCTAATACACTTGAAGAATTCAGCAAACTGCAAGTGTTTCTCAGTTATATAAAGTTCTAAGATTTGCTGCATTCAAGGTAGCTATATGCCTCTAATCCCACCACTCAGGAGACTGAGGTAGGATTGCTGCAAGTTCAAGGCCAGCCTGAACTATAAAACCAAAGCAAGTAGAATAGACAGCTGTTTAACTCAACACTTCCCAAACTCAACTAACCACGTTTCCACTGATGCCAGTAGAACCCTGGGTTATGTAGCCTGCACTTCATAGACTAGCAGACCTCCCTTTCCCCTGCCTGCTTAGTGTGCCCCACCTGTCTGACTTCTCCAGATGGGTGCACCTCCGTGACCTCACTCACTGCTGGTACAGCTTACAGATTCTCATACCTGTTACCTCGGTCAGATTTCAATCCTTCCAAAATCCTGTGTAGCAGTAGATAGGTATGCTGCTATTGCTGCTGGGGTGTGTGTGTATGTACGTGCGTGCACACATGCACACACATGTGAATGTGTGAGACACTGGGGACTGAACAACTAAATTCAGCAGCTACAACTGAGCTATAACTCGACTCTTTTATCCTGAGACAGGGTCTTGCTAAATTACCCAGGCGGATCTTGACTTGGTAATCCTTCTGTTTCAGCCTTAGGGATTACAAGAATGTACCACCAAGTCTTGCTGGTATGTTGATTTTACTGAGTTTGTTTCTTTGGTTTCCTTGTTGTACTAGGCATGGAATCAGGTGCTGGGCAAGAGCTCTGCTACTGAGTTAGATCCACAGGGCCAATTATGTTGATTTTAAAGATAAGGAAACAGATTTAAAGCAAGAAATGCCTGTCCAATAGTGTGCTGATAAACATTTAACAACTGATAGAGAAATAACCCTGCTGTGTAGAATTTAACAGTATCTGTGAACACATGCTCTGACCCTAGCTGATTTTAGGCCACTGACAGGCCACTGCCCAAGTGCCGGACAGAACATCCGCAGAAGCTGAAGTTTGAAGCCAGCTCAAGGCTTCTAGCAAACCGCAGCCTAAGTACACAATTCCATGCCCGCTCCCACACCCTCCTCTGCAGCAAGCCTGGTACACAGTCCACATACCCCACTGCTGGCTGCAAGCCACAAATATTTCACAGCGTTCTGCTCATCCAGGTGTGGCTCCTTGGTGAACAGCACCCCGAGGAAAGCCTGGGCCTGTGTGTGGAGAAGAAGGAAAAGCCATCATGATCACGCTCAGCTCCAGGCGGCCCAGACAGCCCAGGGCAGGCCCTGCCGGTCGCACACACCTCTGTCAGGCCTGAGTCTGCAGCCTGCTTCAGCATGGACAGTGCTCTCTGTCGCTCAGCATCCCCTAAGGAGGCTGGGGCTTGAAGTAGGCATCTAGCATAGCGGTACTGAGCAAGGCTGTGGCCCTGGCTGGCTGCCAACCGGTAATAAAAGATGGCCTAGGGCAAAAGAAGAAACACCCAGTCTGCTCGGAGCTCTCCAAGCACTTTTTCTCTAACTGAAAATTTTAAAAATACAGTCATTACAAATTGGTCAGGAAATACAGATTAAGCCAAAATTTAAACATACAAGCATAAATTACAAGGAACCCTGTCTCCTAAAGATCATTCCACATTAAAATTTTAGACTACAGGCTTGCAAATCTATTCCCATAGATATGTTACATATACAGACACAGTCATTCATGTTGAATGACTTCTCCTGCCAATAAATCCAGATCCGGCATGTCACTTAAGGTCTGTGCAGATATAATTAACCAGTTCTGTAGCAAAGGAACACTAAATTGCTCCTATTTTGTCTGCTTGTTTGGATTTTGCCTTTTTGAGACAGGGTTTCACTATGAAGTTCAGGCTGGCCTTGAACTCACTTTGCAGCCCAGGCTGGCCTGAACTTACAGCAATCCCCGTCTCAGCCTCTCAAATGCTGATTTAACAGGCACATGCCACCACTTCTGGCCTGTTTGCTTTGCTTTTTGCCTTTATATACAACTTGAAGAAATACATTCTTGTATATAACATCATTGTGTACTTATCCTACTTTTAAAAAATCCATTTATCAAGGTGTTGCCCCATGTTGGGGGTACAGCTGCAAAGAAGAAGGCAAGGTGCATGCTCTCCCTGACTTGAGTCGATATTCCTAAAAAGCAGGAACTTCCTCATTTTGTTCTCATAGCTAAATTACCAGCAGGTCAGAGAAGCCAGGTCCCCGCTCACCACTCAGTTCTGGTACTCTTTCTGGGTACCTGGGCAGAAGGGACAGTACCTTGCGGAGGTCCCTGTGGGTGCCTCTGCCATGCTCATGACACAAGCCTACGTTGTACTGTGCTTTGCTGTAGCCACGGTCCACAGCTTTCTGGAAGTAAGAAAAGCCTGCCGCATAGTTCCCGTTCCTCATGTTCTCTGTCCCTGTAAGAAAGCACAAGGCACGAAAAGCTTCCTCCAGGAAGTGCCTAGTGGAGACTAAGCATAAACAAGCTCCACTTCTCTTCATCCTTGTGCTAGATGCTAACATTTATTCTCATTTGCCAAACAGCTCCCTGGCCTGTCCTGGGTATCAGTGGTTCTGCCCTCCTATAAGCCACCTGTCCCTCTCACAGTTCTAACACTCTCAATGTCCCTTAGGACACCTCCTCCCCATGCTATCCAGCAGTGTGTCTGGGATTTTCCCAACTAATAAGACTCTCTCAGGAATCTGACCCTTGATCAGGTTGAACAAGGAGGGAAAAATAGCTCTTCTAAGTCTATTCTGACAGCAGCAGTCTGGCAATACTGTCTATCAGTTGCTGTCCCCTGGGTCCCTGCAACTTTACTGATTCCTGTCCTCTGGAGGCTTAGAAGGTGAAGGGATCTCAACAGACTCTGACTTTGTTAGCTGGAGTGAATTTCAGGAGGCTTATAACCAGCAAACCCTGACAGGTGATACTGTCACCCCTGTTGTCTGAGGATTCTGGGAACAGTAACAGATGGAGCGTCTTACCCAACCCAAACATGGAAGCAGGAAAGGAAGCCACATGGCCTATGAACTTTGCCCAAGCTGGTTCCTGCCTGCGCCTCTCTGCCTCTACTGTCAGGTGTCCTGCTTTTGCTCTGAGGCCTCCAGACCACAGTCAGGCTTTATCCACTTTTGTGGCATTTTCCTAATATAACAAATCTTTTCCTATGAACTAAACTGTCTTAAGAGTACAAATCCTGTCTCCTCAATTAGACTGTAAAATCCCAGAGAGCAGAAAAAAAAAAAAGAATGTAGGAGAAATAATTTTGCACAGGGTGAAAGCGCTATACAAATGCAAAATATGATTATAGCTTATGCTGCCTTTGTATTCTGCCACAGCGCTTAGACTGCCTGAATAAATGAATATATGAATGAAGGAATGGGCAAGAAATTCTAAGAGGGTGCCCATCAAAAACACAAAAAGCTAATGAAAGAGAAACCAAGTTCCATTCAGCCAGCAAAGAATTAAAGTCGTCTCCCTGCTGCCTGAAAGCCTGCTGTCCAGGGTTCACAGAGCCTCTGTCCTTGGGAGAAGACTTCAGAGGTTGAAGGATCACATGCTGCCCCTAGCCCCCACACTGGTTCCAGTCAGATCACTCTATTCCTGTTCTCTCTTCCTCTACCCTCCAAGCCACCAACATATTTTGCGTATGTTATCAGTAACAGCTTCCACCTGGTCTCCTGTTCCTCCCTGGAATCCCTACAATCTACATTTATACAACAGCCAGAACCTTCTTGGGAGAGGTAAATCAGATCATGTGACAAGCCCTCTCAATGCTCCAGCTTAAAAGCCTCTAATGGCCTCTTATTTAGAAAAACCACTGTCTTGGTTGGGGTCTCTGAGTCCTCTGAGTTTATTTATTTATTTATTTATTTATTTATTTATTTATTTATTTATTTTCCTCTCCCCATACCTGGGAACTTAATTCATGACCTTGCACTTGCTAGGCAGGTGCTTGTGGCACTGAACTATCTCCCCCATCCTTTCCCTGTGATCTTAGGGTTCCAGTTACACTTAGCATCTTTGGTTCTCTTGGTAAAGAAATTCAATCCTGCCTCAGGAATTTTTCACTTGTTTCCCTTTGTTGGAAAACTCTTTTCCCAGAGAGGAACAAAATGGACTTAGTTTTTGTAATCAATTCTTAGCTTAAAAATTTTCCTTTCAGCAAAGACTTCCGCTTGAAAAGCTATTCATCACAGTTACTAAATATCTGTGTGCACGCGTGCGTGCGTGCGTGCATGCACGTGTGTTTTGAGACAGGTTCTCACTAGGTATCCCAGGCTGGCCCTAAACTCATGGTGATCCTCCTGTTCTACTTCCCAAGTGCTGGGGTTACAGGTGTGCTGCATGCTCAGGACTTCCTTGTGTTTTTTTTTTTTTTTTTCCTTTTTTTGATGTATTTAATACAGGGTCTACAGCAACGGTTCTCAACCTGTGGGTCAGAATGCCGGTGGGGGTCGAACGACCAAAACAAAAGGGGTCACCTAAAGCCACCTGAAAATGTTATTTATTTGGAATTACAGTTTTTTTTTTTTTTAGGAATTACAGTTTTGAAGTAGCCACCAAAAATGTTTTTTGACTTGGAGTCACCGCAATATGAGGAACTGTATTGCAGGGTCACAGCATTAGAAAGGTTGAGAACCACTGGGCCTCACTACACAGATCGGATTCCTAGTGATCATCTTGTTTTGAGCTTCCCAAGTGCTAGGATTACAGGCACAGGCCACCATGCCCAGTCTCAGTTGGGGGTGGGGATGGACATCCACAGAGCACACTGGGGATTGGGGATAGCACACTGGAAATTAGGGTTTGAATCCCGGTCCCTGCATGTACCTAAGCAGGTGCTTTAATCTGCTGAGCTATCTGGCTGGCCCTCCCTTGTATTGTTTTCTTTGTAGTATTTATATCTGAAATTGTTTTCTATTTATTTGCCAATTTAGTGCTTTTCCTCTCCTTTGACTCACATGTGAAAACCCTAAGAATAAGGATGATCTCATATATATATATATATATATATATATATATATATATATATATACATATATATATGGTGTTGCTGTGTAGTTCAGGGTGTCCTTGAACTCATTATGAAGCCAAGGGTGCCGTCATTCACAGCAATACTCCTGCCTCGGCCTCCCAAGTCTTGGGATCAAGAGCATGTGCCACCACACCTAGCTCAGGACATAGTCTTGGGAATCGCTGTATCTCTAGCACCTAAAAGAGGGCCTAGCAAAAAATAAGATGTTCTGTAAATGTGCTATAAATCAGTCCTAGCTTCTCATCCACCTTCCAGCTAGACCCCAATGCCACAATTCAAAGGCTTCAGACATGAGTCAAGTCACTGCAGAACCAGAATACATGCAGACTCCAAACGGGGCTCAAAAGCTTCCTGTCCATGCAATTCAGTGTCTGCCCCAAACCTCAGGAGTCTGTCCTATAGGATTTATTTTTTTCCTACTTCTATAGTAAAACGATTTTCAAGCCAGGTGTGGTGGTGCATAACTATAATACCAGCATTTGGGAGGCAGAGGCAGGAGGATCATTGCAAGTTTGAGACCAATCTGTGCTACAAAGTAACCTCAAGGCCAGATGGAATTGTAGCGTAAGACCCTATCTCAAAAAGACAAAAATTAACTAATTAAAAAAAATAATTTTCTCCGGCTGTGGTGGCTCACGCCTGTAATCCCAGCATTTGGGAGGCTGAGGTAGGAGGATCAGTGCGAGTTCAAGACCAGCCTGGGCTACAAAAGTGAGCTCAAGGGCAGCCTGAACTGCATAGGGAGACCCTGTCTCAAAAAGGCAAAAAAAAAAATTAAAAAAAAAAAAAATAATAATAATAATAATTTTCAGGTAAGTACATGGTCATGCAGTCTACACCACTCAGCCTCCCTGAGAATGGTGTGGCCATCAGCCCCCATTCTGACTTCTATGACCTGCTGTAAGTCTGAGCTGAGTCCTTAAAGGGGAGGGGTCAGCCTTTAGATTCTCCCACCTGCCACCTTCCAGCTGGGTGGAATATAGCAAGGAGAACAGGAGCTGAAAGAGTAAAATGGACCTCAAAACGAAAGCCACATTTTGTCATTGTGGTGCGTTGGTGTATGTGTGTTTGTAGTACCAGGTTGTTGTTGTTTTTTTTTTTATAAATAAGTTTTTGTTTTTTTTTTTTTAAGAATTTTTAATTTTATTTATTTATTTTTTGTTTCAGAACCTTTGTTTATTCACTCATTTTTATGCCTGGCTCAGCCCATCCCGAGAGCAGGGCTGGCACAGCATGTGGTGCCGGGGATAGAACCGAGGTCCCTACAGCTGCTCAAGCTTTCCCAAGCAGGTGCTTTAGACCACTGAGCCATCCCGCTGGGCCCTGTAGTACCAGGTATTTAGCCCAGGCCTATACACGGAGCTGTTTCTTCAATCCCTTTAAAATTTTCTTTTTATTATTTTGCCCAAGCTGTGCTCGAACTTGTGATCTTTCTGGCTCAGCCTTGTAGCTGGCAGTTTTAGAATGGCAGTATTCATGTGAGTAAGAGTGGACCCCAAGTAAGTAGATAGTTAGAGGCCATACTCTTAAGCGAAATAAATCAGACCCACATGTGTAAATATCATATTGTCTCCCTAGTGTAAGAACCTAAAATAAATAAAACCTGAAAGAGGGCCCAGCAGGATGGCTCAGTGATCTAAAGCGCCTGCTTAGGAAAGCTTGGGCAGCTGCAGGGACTGCAGTTCAATCCTTGGCACCACATGCTGCACCAGCCCTACCCTCAGCGCAGCTGAGCCGGCCATAAAAATAAATAAAGAAACAAGAAAAAAATAAAATAAATAAAAATAAAGCCTGAAAGGTATAACAGATATAGTAAACTGAAAATAAGTATTAAACAATGAAGATGTGAGAAAGGAGAAAAGATAGGAAAAAGTGGAGGAGAATCATGCAAGTACATACACAGCAAGGCTGATTATACTAGTAATTTCTGTAAGTTTTTTTTTTTTTTTTTTTTTTGGTCTTTTTGAGATA
>PVJA010031371.1:0-24965 GCA_004027025.1 Myocastor coypus
GAGACCCTGTCTCAAAAAGACAAAAAAAAAAAAAAAAAGATAAAGGACCAAGGTCTGTGCCTGGTAACAGCTGTACCAGTTTACTGCATAATAATGAGAAATGTGTTTCTGCATCTAGTGTTAGGAGATGAAGAGTACTTCACCTTCACTTCTTTTTGTTTTGGTCTTTCTGAGACAGGGTCTCATTATGGAGCTTAGACTGGCCTTGAACCTGAAACAATCCTCCTGCCTCAGCCTCCCAAGTGCTGGGATTATGGATATATGCCACCATCATGCCCCACTTCATCTTCACTTTTATCAGCTGAAGCAGGACTCTAACCTGGACTTGATTCTCTACATGGGTCCACAGCTGCCCACATGTGGCCACATCGGTGCTGCCAACATTAGAGCTACCAAACAACCCACAGGTTTTTGGTTAAGCAAAGGAAAAGATGGTCGGATGGATGGCCAGGAATCTCTTGATCCATCAGCTTTTCCAGCTTTCTACACTTTAGTAGTCATCTATGGGTCAGTCAACAACTTCCTACCAACTCAAGAGTTTCCTAAGACCATCAGGAAAAGCTCAGGGTTCAGGTTCAGACTGTACCTGGTAAAAGGTCTTGGGCTACTACGGCAAGGCAATTTCAAAAATAACAAAGATAGTAACATTATATTCACTTGCTTGCAGATCCCTTTCACTCAATGAATTCCACCAAAACCTTTGGGGAGGCTGAGAAGTGTCTAAGTAACTAGTTTCTCAACTTCTCTCTCAAGAGCCTACCCTCTCTTGGGAAAAGTCCTCAACTGCATAACATTATCTCAGCTTCATGTAAGAGAACTAGATCAGTGGCTCTCAATAATACTATATCCTGTCAGAGGCCAGAGGAAAGAGACTTGAAGAGCTTTTTTATTGTTTGTTTTGAGACAGGGTCTCGCTATGAAGCTTGGGCTGGCCTTGAACTCCCTTTTGTAGCCCAGGCTGGTGTCGAACTCACACTGATCCTTCTGCCTCAGGCTTCCAAGTGCTGTGCCACCATGCCTGGCTTGAAGAGCTTTTTATTGGTTGGGTGGGGGTGGGGTGGGGGGGTGTTTGAGACAGGGAGGCTAAGGCAGGAGGGTCACCACCAAGGGTAGCCTGAACTACATACATAGCAAGACTCTACCTCAAAGAAACAAGAAAAATGAATGAATCAGTAGAAATAGAGTCATTGGCGTGCCTGGCCTTTAACTCACTATGTAGCCCACGGTGGCCTCCAGAATCACTTTGTAGTGATTCTCCTGCCTCAGCCTCCCAGAGTGCAGGGATTATAGATGTGTGCCACTATGCTCAGTTTGAATAGCTATTTAATAATGCCAGCAACAATCCAAGGAATCCCAGACTGTGCTGAACAACATAAGATAGGAGGTGCAGATTCTGCGAAGCTCAAGAACAGCCACCAAACTTCCTGTGAATCTCAACAATACTGAGAAAGAGTACCTGAAGCAAGTGAAGATCCAAATGAGACAACAGGAGGCTAGGAGGGAGGGTCACATTGTTTCTAAACATGTCTTCACCATTAGATCTTGTTCTTAGAGATCCATGTCCTAAAAAGCTTGTCTTTTTTTTTTTTTTTTTTTTGTCTTTTTGAGACAGGGTCTCGCTATGCAGTTCAGGCTGGCCTTGAGCTCACTTTTGTAGCCCAGGCTGGTCTCGAACTCACACCAATCCACCTGCCTCAGCCTCCCGAGTGCTGGGATTATAGGTGTGAGCCACCACGACCGGCAAAGCTTGTCTTAAAGAAATTATTTGGCCAGCTTAAACCATTTTCCTGCCTCTCCCTTCAGTGTAAGCAAAATACAAAAATCTTTTTGGAAGGATTAGATTATGTACTTCATTTGTTTAAGATCTCCCCCTACTGTCCAGCAGAGGATTAAGGCAGGCAGCTCTTTTATTCAAAAGCTCCTGGTCTCCCAGGGGCATAGTTCTTCCTGAATGGAGAACAAAAGTCGGAATTTCTTGTCCTCCACTCTCAGGTCTGAGATTAGCAATAAACTTGTGCATCGTGACTTACAGTAAGTTGGTGATTAACATTGTTCTTCAAGAAAGAGCAAGCATGAGACCAAGCTTCACTTTATTGCAGAATTTTCTAAATCTGATTTTGATTTTCAGAGGTCATAAAGGGATTGGACAGATCCCCAAGATGAACTGTTTTTTCTTTTTGCGGAACTGGGTATTGAACTCAAGTCGTTGCCTTTGCCAGGCAAGCGCTTATTCTACTGAGCTACCTCCCGGGCCCGCAACTTATTTTCAAAACAAGGCTAAAACTTCTAACCTATAATTAATGAGTAAATCCAGTATGTCCTTAATAGCCTAGCACAGGTCTCTCCAAAGACCAACAGTCATCTGCTTGGGGTGTCTCAAGGGAAAATGTGCTTCGGAACCTACGTTTAGAGAACGAGCGAGCCACAGACCCCACATATGCCACTAGGCATTAGTCTGGAAAAATGTTGGTGGGCAACCGCGGAGTGGATCCGCCCTTTCTCTCTGGTTTTGTCCAAAAGCCCAGAAATCCCCTATTCAGTCAGCGATTCAGCCGACCACATCGGCCTGCTCGCCGGCGTTTTTACCTGAGCTTCATCTCTTTCGCCTCAGGCAGCTTCGGTTGTTTCTGAGCAGCCATCGTTCGCGTGCGGTGGCCCGGTAGGCTCGCGTCTCCCGGTCTAAGGTGGTACCCTCCCAGGAAACAACTTCGGAAGCAAGTATCTGAAGCCTCGCTAGTTCCCAGTTGTTTTTGTTCCGGATTCCGACAGCCCACCTCGGCTTCCGTAAGAGGCGGGTCTTAGTATGACAAGGTGCTGCGGGAAGCGGTTGAAGAGCCGGGACTCTTCAACAGATACTAAAAAGCTACAGGCTGAGAGCCGGGATCGGACCCAGGGAGGTAAGGGTGTCTCCCCTTTTAAACATAATTCCACGTGAGGGGGCCCAAGGAGGCAAGCGAATGTTCACGGAGACCCAACTCCCGGCCAACCCCAGCATGCGCCGCGCGGGGCTGAAAAGGCGTCTTCCGGCGGAAGTAGCCTGCAAAACGTTCTGCAGTTTACGGCTCCGTCTTTCTCTAATGTCTTCCCTTACGTACCACCTTAGACCTGGGATGGAGCATGCCTAGTCACTGTTGTGCTTGCTGGAGGCGGCCTCATGCGGGTGAAGGCGCACCTATATTCTTAGTTTCAAACTGTAGGTGGTTTTTTTTTTTTTTTTTTTTTGATATTGGGGAATAGAGTTTAGGAGTAAATACTTGTCAGGCAGACATTGTACCACAGAGCTCTGTCTCCGGTCTTTGATCTTTTTACCTGTTACACATACGGTATGGATTTTTTGGCTCCTAGAAAAGTGGCCATCAACGAATGAAAAATAAGTCATTTCTTCTGCGTAAGAGATACATATTTTATTTATTTATGTGTTTATTTTGGAGGGGGGAAGAATTACTGGAAATCCGACAAAAGACCTTGCCCTTGCCAGGCAGGTGCAGGTACTTCTGAGCTATATCCCCAGCCCTGCTTGGTCTTTTTTTTTTTTTTTTTTTTTTGTGGGACCGGGGTTCAAACTCACGGCCTAGCACTTGCCCAGCAGGCACTTGTGCCTCGGAGCTATCTAACCCCCTGCTTGGTCTTTATTTTTTTATTTTATTTTTTTGTTTCAGAACTTTTTTTTTTTTTTTCTTGTTTCAGAACTTTGTTTGTTTATTTCTTTTTATGGCTGGCTCAGCCTGCCCTGAGGGCAGGGCTGGCGCAGCATGTGGTGCCCGGGATCGAACCGCAGTCCCTGCAGCCGCCTGCAGGTGCTTTAGATCACTGAGCCATCCTGCCGGACCCCAGTGTTTATTTATTTTTATGGCCGGCTCAGCCTGCCCTGAGGGCAGGGCTGGCGCAGCATGTGGTGCCGGGATGGAACTGCAGTCCCCTGCAGCCGCCTAAGCTTTCCTAAGCATGCGCTTTAGACCACTGAGCCATCGTGCGGGCCCCCCTGCTTGGTCTTTAAATATTAAATAAACTTAGCAAAAGCAAAACATTACAATTTCTTTTTTGAATCTTTTTTAGGGGACAGGGAGATTGCATGGGATTTATTGAGAGCCTTGACTTTCTCACAGAAAAATACAATTTCATAAATAACCTTTGTAAAATTCACACACCAAGATGCCAGAGTAAAGTTACCCTCCTGGGGCTGAGGAGACAGCTGAGTAGAATTAAGCGCTTGCCTGGCAAGCGCCAGGGCCGGAGTTCAATCCCCAGTTTCACAAAATAATGCAAATACTAAAGCTACCCCCCACAGCCCCTGGAGGTGGGATCTCATTGCATAGTTCAAATCAAACTCGAGGTAATCCTCCTACCTCAGCCACCTAAACGGCTGTTTTAGCACTGTAATCCCAGCACTTGGATTTGGAGATGAACCTGGAATACTTAGGAAGATCATGTCTCCAACAAACAAAAATAACCCTAGTGGGGCTTGGTAGTGCATGCCTCTAATCCTAGTACTTCTGAGACTGAGGCACGATCACTAAATTCAAGACCAGCCTGTACTAGACAGTGAACTCAAGGCCAACCTGAACTGCATAGGGAAACCCTGTCTTAAAAAAAAAAAAAAAAAAAGACTACTTTCCTATTTAGGTCCTGCATGGCACAGCATTCTAGAAGTCATGGCCACTAAGGTGGCTCAGGTAGCGTATCTTGAGGGGTTTGAGGCCAGCCTGGGCAGCATAAATGTGGTTGCCATAAAAAAAATCCTTCCAATGTTAATGTTTGGCTAGGTAGAGTAAATGAAGGTTCTATGAAGAAGAGCAAAACACCAAGAAAACACTGCCACTAGAAAAGGCTGAATTGCATATAGATGTACAATATTGTGTAAAGAAATTGACAATATTTTAAAAGGAAATCTCCTGTGTAAATTTTCATACAGCATTGCACCTTCTCCTAATCCTGCCCTTGTAAAGTGGGAGAGGACACATTGGTAAGAGTTTGAGGGTACTAAGTTGTAAAATGGATATAAGAACATCATCAGTAAGCTGGACTCCGGAAAGCTCTGTCTAGGATTTTATTAGACTGCTTTTTCTCCAATATAGCTGTATTGGAAGATTGAGACAAAAAGGCACAAACTCACATTAAATAAACAAGGTACTCTAGTCAGTTCTACAAAGTGTAGTTTGTAAAAGTAGCACTAGGAACCAAACAAAATAAATTGGGGAGTCCCAACAGGACTGTAAAAGGAGAACTTGGGAAGAGACACATGCCCACAATACTGACCACTGTCCTCACACTCTCTTGGTGAGGTCGGAGCCCAGCAGCCCTCATGTAGAGGCACTGCTGCTTTCAGCTGGACTGAGACCCAAGAGGAAGCAGCTGGTTCAGGGGGCTGTGGCACACCCTTAAGGTAATCACCTGGAGCTGAGCTTTTGTTCAGAAGCTCCATGTGAGTGCTAGGCAGTTTAGGGTAGGTGAAGAGAGGAGGTACTTAAAAGAAGCCAATACTCTTGCCCAGCAGCAACACCACCCATGAGGACAGAATACTGGGACATTCCTTTTTTCATGTGGGCAGGATCCTCAGATGCAGGCTGATCTCAAGAAACTGGAGCTCAGCTCATGCAGACAGATGCTTTCAGTTTTGGTAGAAGTGGGAAATGGGTGGAGGTGGAAGAGCCAGGAAAAAGGCAGAAGAGTGAGCCCCCATTACAGTTGATGCAAAATGTGTGGGTCTCTTAGAAGAGGTGAAAAAAGGAGACTATCATCTTTTGATCCTCATCCCAAGGTAACAAAAATCTGTTTATAGTATCAGTTTCTCCCAAGATAACTCACATCTGGACTTCACCTAGTTCATGAATGAAGAAGGAAAAGTCTTCAAGCACAAATATAATTAATTAGGTAATACACAGCTTGTAGGAAAACACATTTTTCTCCCGTAGGAATGCCTCTTCTCCAACTTTCTCACACCAACATATACTAGATAGCAGTTGAGATACTAATCACCAACTGAATGCCAGGTCTATTACTAAGGACCCAGCAAAGGGAAGAGACATACAGAGGAAAAATGCACAGGGTATCTCTGGTCCCAAAGGGACCTCACTGAAGGTCAGGGCTAACCATGCTGCACAGTCAAATTCTGTCCACTCTTGTGCCGGGAAGTCCATCAGGATGTCCCAATTGCAATACCATGAGACATTCCCTTATTGCACTTAGAAATGAGTAAGGTAAGGCAAACAAAAAGATAAAAACATAACGATAAATTACCCCATTCCACTTCTCATTCCCAAGGGAGACTTGGTCTTTCTCACAAGTGGTGCCCAGGCAAGCATGGGGCTAGACGACTGCACACTCAGGCTGACACACTTCATAAGGTTTGGGAATGGTCAGGTGACACTGTAGCTGTCTCAGATTCACCCACTAGGAAGGCATATTTTTTTCTCCCAAGTTGTAAGAACCAGGAAATATTCAGCAGCCTCTACTCCCCTGGAACCTGGACTTCTCCAGCCTACTTTGGTAGAATTTTATACTACGATCACTGCTTTTGATTGTCCAGGGCAGAACTCAGCATGGGGACAGGATGAACTGAGTTCTTTTTCTTCAAATTCATTTCCAATGATTGGAGACAAGAGGGTACATGTTCTACTGAAAAAGAAAGCTTCTTGCATGCTCACTGTGTGCAGCATTAAGAGATAAGGACTCTCACATTCTACCAACCTCACAGAGGATAGGGATCTAAGAAAGCACAGAGAAAGGAGGATTATTGCTGAGTGGCAGCACCAGCCCCAAAGGGAAGAGGAGCATGAACATAGAGTTCCTCAGGGTCAGTGGCATCAGTATCTACAGGACAGACTCAATTCTAAGGGTCACACTGGACAAGTCCCTCAAGGCAGAGAGGTGACCGGTAGCTTGTAGGATCTGCAGAATGGGCAACAGGAGGGCCAAGAAGCTACCGTTGTTTGTAATAGTAGCCAGAGATACAAGGACTGGGGCAGGGATTACTCATATTTGTTAAATTTTCTGAAACGGGAGGCTGGGCGGGCCTCCTTGGTGCTCTGAGCACTCTTAACACACTATGGGAGTAGAGGTCAGCTATGAAGCCACACTACCATTCTATGGAACTGGGAGGGTGGGAAATCTGTATTTCTAACTCATCCTCTCTCCCCAAGTGAGCACTCAAAACTGTTTATCCCAAGGTTGAAAACAAAGGAACTTAAAATCACCACAAAAGGCAGCTTTTCTGAAAGACTAAAAATGTCATTTGGAAATAAGGGGAGGGGGATATCACAGATATGGATCAGAACACATTGGAGAGAGAGGGAAGAGCTGTAAATACAGCAACCCACTCGCCACGTATCTCAGAGGTGCAGGCTCCCACATACACGGGCTGTGATACCGGACAGTCTATTTGTTCACAATATTAAAGGGTATCTAGAATTAGCTACGGTAAGGGATTGGAAGTTGCCTGAAGAATGGGCACAGAAAGGCTGCGTCCGAAGATGGCCTGTCACTCAGGAGGGTGGAGCTGCTGGGCCTTCCTGTTGACCACTGTCTTGCAAAACTAGAAGAGAAATACAATTATTAAGGAAGCAACAGAGGAAGACAGAAGCACACTGTAAATCATCCTTAGCAGAGGAATTTAAAAAGCCAGAAAGGTGGCAGCTGGTGGAAAAAGGGATGTTGGGGAAGACACTAAGGCCCCAGCAGCAGCAGGGAAGCTGGCATTGCAAGAACCCACTTAGTCCTACCACCGTGACCCACAGAAGATGCTCTGAGCACCTGGAGCACTGAGAGCATGCAAAGGTCTGCATTACTGGTGCTAATTTGTATTTGATGAAATCATTTTCTCAGTTTGAAAACAGGGACAGGTTTTTCATTCATGATTACAAGCTACAAGAATAACATGAGCGTGAAGGACACCAAGGACACTGCATGGGTAGCTAAAAGGAGCAAGTACCTAGGGGAAGTGACAGTATGAAGCAAGGGACAGCTCCCTCTCCCCACCCCAGGACCTGGGCAGAAGCATTTTCCCAGCGTCTGAATGATGTGGCCTCTGTTGAAGACAATTAGTATGGGGCCAGAGGTACAACAGAAATGAAGAACCAAACACTGATGAATACTTAGAAAAGCTGCTTGACCAGCAGATTACTCAAGGGAAGGGGCAGGGAATGCCAGTGTTGGGCAGTGTGGAACAGCTGACAAGAGTACATGGTATGCACCAGCATGCCGGCATCTGCTTGACATGGCTCAAGTTACTAAAGGGGAAGTGATTAATTAATGGCACATGAGCTTTGCTTCTACATCCATGGTCCCAGTCCTCACCACCCTGTCCATGTCTATCTGGGTGGTTCTTTATTAAAAGCTTTTCTTGGAAATGTCTTAAAAGCCATAATCCTTTTCAGTGGAGGCTCGAGAGCTCGCTGTTTAACACGGCAGTCAATCATCATTACTAGAGTGAAAGATGAATGAAGGATGAAGTCACCTTTCTGACTCCATTGTGAGCTGCTGAGACCTTGAGGACCCAAACTGATTTTTAGCTTCTATGACATGCACATTGAGAAATAAAGTACATACAGTGCAGAAAGGGGAGGGGTGGCTTTAGTCATCTGCTGTCATTCCTTTCACTGGGTCCTTTTGTCTCATCTGGAATGGAAAAGAAAAAAAAAAATTAAGGGCTCTTGATGCTAGCCATAACTCCACCACAAACACAGCCTGCATTCTCAGTGCTTCTTACAGACAGGATGGGTAGTTTTTATGCATAGGGCGAAAATTTCCACAGAAATTGGTGCACACACACACAGCCAAGGCCACACAGAGTATACCTGTGTCACATACTCCACATTTCAACTCCTTAGTAATCTACTATGCAAAGTCATCATCTCCCTTCTGCTCTTGATAAAACAGGGCTTTCTATCAGAGAACTAAGTAGCTTCTCCCACTGTCAGAGATGAGGTCCCTCTACAAATAACTTTTATTACTACAGAAAATTGGCCTAAGAATGGTTACTTACCATTTCCAGGGGTCTACCTGAAAGACTTTTCTGATTTACCGGATCTAGCAAGTGTAAGCTTTATATATATTTGAAGAATATGAAAAATAGAAATGCTGATCCAATTTTTGTCTTTTAATAGCAAAGCTAGGGGGCTGGCAAGATGGCTCAGTGGTGTAAAGCACCTACTTAGGCAAGTTTAGGCAACCGCAGGGTCAACAGTTCAATCCCCAGCACCACATGCTGGGCCAGCCTCACCCCCAGGGCAGGTTGAATCAGCCATAACATAAATAAAAATAAAGTTAAAAAAAATAGCAAAACTAGTGTTTATTGATACACTGCACACTCTCTGGTAAGAAATGTCAGTCATGGTGGCACACACCTAAGAGGTTGAGGTAAGTGGTTCACTGTGCTGGTGTTAGAAACAATCAGGTTCTATGGGCCTGGTGGGATGGCTCAGTGGTCTGAAGTGCCTGCTTGGGAGGGCTTGGGCGGCTGCAGGGACCACAGTTGGATCCCCGGCACCGCATGCTGAGCCGGCCCTGCCCTCGGGGCAGGCTGCGCTGGCCATAAAAATAAATAAACAGAAGTTCTGAAACAGGAAAAGAAATAAAATAAAATAAAATTTAAAAATTAAAAAAGAAAAGAAACAATCAGGTTCTGGGGGCTGGGGAGATAGCTCAGGGGCACAAGCACCTGCCTGGCAAGTGCAGGGTCCTGAGTTTGATCCCTGGTTAGGAAAAAAAAAGAAAGAAACAATCAAGTTTTGAGGGCTGCAGTCTCCCTCTGAAAGTACCGTCTAGGTTCTTTCTATTCTAAGCAAAGAATTGGTCAAGATGAGGGGAAAAAAAGGTAGCAAAATTATATTAGAGGTAAGAAAGAGGCTCAGGAGAGCAAGTTTGGCCCAAATAAAAATCAAGAAAAGTATAACCTACACTGTGAGAGCCAAGCACATGGAAGAGCAAACAGAACCATGTCTTGTTTGAATAGTGACTTCCACAAGGGCTAGGATTTCGTTGAATGCAATGAATATAATCATCTATAAAATAATTTGGAGTTCCATTTCTTAGTATTTTTCTTTCAGAGATCATTTTTCCCAGCTGGGTGTGGTGCATGCACTTATAATCTCAGTACTTCACGAGGCTTAGTGACTTAATGAGATCCTAATTTAAAAAGAAGGCAGGAGGGATCACCAAATAGCTCCATGGATTTTTGGGTGAACTCAGGGGTGGGGTGAGGACGAGAGTTCAAACTCACAACCTTGCACTTGCCAGGCAGGCACTTGTGCCACGCAGCTCCATGGATTAAAGGGCCTGTTTAGGCAGATACAGTGGCCAGGAGTTCAGGGTTCAATCCTCAATGTGCTGTGCCCACCCTGGGAAGCACTGAGACTTCGACTGAGACTGGGCATGGTGATGCACACCTACTATCCCAGCTTTTTGGGAGGCTGAACATAGTGAGGCCCTGTAGGCCTTTACTAAAGCATACACACACACACACACACACACACACACACACACACACACACACACAAGGAAAGTGGCTAAGTTGCTCCGCAGATTAAAGCACCTGGCAGGGCCCAGTTCAATTCCTGGCCTGGGGGCTGGCCCCACACACTGAGACGGAGATTGAGAGTTGGCATGGTGGCATATGCCTGTAATTACAGCGCTTGGGAAGCTAAAACAGGAGGATCGATATGAGTCAGATCTGTGTAGTGAGACCCTATAACACTGTATGAACTACACTGAAAAAATAAATAAAAGGGAAGCGACTGTATGGGGAAGCAGTTCAGTGCAAAGGTTCTGTGATCAATCTCCCATTTAAAAGAAACCATTCTTACCATTAACTATAAAATAATCTAACATTTCAGAAAATGATAGCCATATCATATCTTGGCTATGGTACTACAATACAGGTTTGCTTCCGATTCTACTGCAAAGAGGCTTCTGTATTTCCAATCACCCTGCAGGACAAGCTTTGAGCAAAATCTTCCACAAAACAGAGAAACATTAAAGAGCAGCTGTTATATAAACAAACAAGGGGATACAATTAGGTCAGTTGATTAAAGCACTTGGTGGGGGGGATTGCATCCCCCCCCCACGGAGGGGTGGGAGGCCTGAGACTGGTGAGGTGATGGGCCTGAAATCCAGTTCTTGGGACACTGTAAACAGGCAGATCACTATGAGTCTGATCTAGTAGTGAAACTGAACACCTGGTACACCCTTCCCTAAAATAAAAAACCAATTCTAACTCGGGAGATCTCTCAATTGTGGATCTGAGGAAGATAGACTTAGTAGATCCCCTGCAGAGTTGTTCTAACTCCAAGAATTTGAGTACTGCTCTTTCTTTTGGGGCCTGGGGATTGAACACAGGACCTTGCACATGCTAATAGCTCCAGGAATTTGAATTTCACTGGATGAAAGGACAACATCAAACACTTGTATAAACTCATTTTGTTACACTGGCCTTTGTGGACCAGTGGGTGGCTGAGGGCCAGGCTAAGCCCCAGAGAAAATCTCCATTGTGCTCCATTTGGTAACTTCTTTCTTTTTGGTCAGGCCTATAATGATCCTAAGTCTTAGGCTTCTCTGACACAGGCCAAATTGCCAGTCCTGGACATTCCAGTCTACCTTCCTGAGGATTGCTGGCAGAAAAATGAGGGAATGCACTCCATAATTCTGTCATTTCACTCCAAAATATACCTGAATGGGTAACTAAAACTCCCACCTTTAGGAGGAACTTGGTGTACCTGTGAGGAAGCCCAAGAAAAATGTCATATAAATGGTAAAGAGTTCCCTGAGGGGCTCCAGGGGCAGGAAGGACCCTGGGCCCAGGTCCTGCCCAGGCCAGCGCCAAGAAGCTTGATGCAGCAGGACACCTAGGCCTACTCTTCACCTGCTGCAGAGCTGAGCAGAGCTGCTACAAAGCAAAAGCCTCTGCTAGACCCCAAGGCTCAGTGCCAGGCCCTGCCCAGGGCACAAAAGGAAAAATGGAGGACATTTCTTAAGAAACAGTGCTTTCTGCCTTGTTTTTAGCTCCAAGAAGTCAACAGAGCTTCAAATAGCACCTGAAGGGAGTAGAGGCAAACTACAGCTCTGAGGCAGACAGTGTTGGGCTATGAGCTTCATAGGCGTTGTGATGGCTGCAGGATGGAACAGCCCCTTAAACAAGGCCTGGCACACAGAGTGGCTTGTCATTCACTAGCCATCTTCTGAGTGGGCTGCTCAGGGAAGCCTCCCCAAATGAGGGGCAAGAGCTGGGCCTTCAGACTCCCAAATAGGAAGCAGGGAGCTCTCCTTCTGGGATCTATGCCAAGGCCAAAATTAATAATAATAATAAAAAGCAACAGTTCCAAACTCAAAACAGCTGTCTAGAACCATGAGCTACTGTATGTGGCACTGTAGTCCTCTGTTGTTAATGTATGTGGGGTTCATGGATCAGCCTAATCTTCTGCCTCCCAGGGTTACCCTTAGCTTTGCCTCCCACATCTGACACAGGACAGCACAACTACACTGGCATTACTGAGCTGACATTCAACATACAGTATTGTTATCTGTCTCTGAGTGTCAAGGCCCCAACTAGACTGCATGTTCCAGAGTAAAGACTGTTTTCTTCTGTGTAATTCCCTGAATTCCTGGCAGTGTACTCTACCCAAGGCAGACCTTGACAGGTTCGCCTCAGGGAAGACTCCTTAATAGCCACCCATTAATTTCACTGAGAGCCATAGTCTTCAGCATTTGGCTCACCTCATCCAGCTGTCTCTTTGTCTCTTCTTCCATCCTTCGAATGTCATCCATAGTCAGATCAACCCACTTATCGAGCCAACAGAACAGCTGCCTGTGGAAATTTGTAAACAGCCGCCTCTCTTGCTATAGAAAGAGGGGGATGTCATTAGAACCAGGTAACAGCCACTGTGATGCTGTGATGTTCTCTTCCCCATGATCTCTGTGTATGCTAACATCCACAATATAGGACAAGGGAGCAGGGAGAACTGATTCCTGGCTGGCTTACCTGTATTAGCCACAGAGCAGATTTATGCCTTGATGTGTCAAAAAAGTGAGATTTTAAGCCTAACCCACTGAAGTCCCAAAATGAATACCTGCTTCACAGCTAGGTCTTTTGCAGCCCCACCCCAAAGACAGCCTATGAACTTCCAGCCAGGCTAAGGGCCTCAAAGCAACTTCCAAGTTTCCCCCTTGCCTTTGTTCCTAACACCAAGCTTTAACTGTCTAGCTGCTATGAAATGTGGCCCAAAAGTGTGTCTAACACATTTGCAAATTAAAAGGCCATGAAACTCTTGAAGTCTACCCAATGCATAACTCAGAATCCTGGAGAATTTGGCTTACGGTGCCTCATGTCATCTAGATTCAAGAGACTGACTTTTATTTGTAGTTTAATCATAAAAAGTCCACTCCTGTTTTCTTGTCACACAGTGCACTGGATGGACAGCAGTGAACTAGCTAACAGTTACATACAAGGGCTATCAAACCAGTTTTCATACAGGTCACATAGGTTGTGTAATCTCCCTGGGTTGGGCTAAATGCCTCTTAACCAACATGAGCATACACATGCACCCACACAAGTGCCACTGACCTTGTGTATAAAGTTCTCCACTTTGTTCTGAAGGCCCCACCACTTGAATTTGACAGTAACCAGTTTGTATGCACACATATACGGGCAATCTTTTTGATTTACAAGTTCTTGCTGCATTTGAAACAGAGAGGCAGGCCAATAATTAAGCAGAAAAGACCTCAGACTGTCCCTCAGCCCAGCTCCAACCATTCCCCACATCCATGCACAGCTCCCCCACCCCCGCATTCTCCCCCAACTCCCACAGTTGAGGTTGTGAACTGCACCTTCCAATTTGGGCCTAAGGGTCCTCGGCCTGTTTTGACAGATTTAAATTTTGCTGGGTCTTCCTCTGCCTTGTAATCCTGGGAGGTTGTAGGATTCCAGTTGGAAGACAGGGGATAGAAGAGCACAAGACGATTAGAGGTTAGATTTTTACATAGCATACATTTCATAATCAGTTCTGGATGCTATTGGCACTCACATAAGATAGGGTGATGGTATAAACAAGAGGTAGGCCGGGCATGGTGGCTCTCACGCCTGTAATCCCAGCACTCAGGAGGCTGAGGCAGGAGGATTGGTTCGAGTTCAAGACCAGCCTGGGCTACAAAAGTGAGCTCAAGGCCAGCCTCAACTGCATAGCGAGACCCTGCCTCAAAAAAAAAAAAAAAAAAAAAAAAAAGAGGTAGAACTGTTTTTTTTTTTTTAATTTTCTTTCTTTCTTTATTTTTTTTTCTTGTTTCAGAACCTTTGTTTATTCACTCATTTTTATGGCCGGCTCAGCCCGCCCTGAGGGTAGAGCTGGCGCAGCATGTGGTGCCGGGGATCGAACCATGGTCCCTGCAGCTTGCCCAAGCTTTCCCAAGCAGGCGCTTTAGACGGCTGAGGCATCCCACCAGGCCCCGAGGTAGAACTGTTTAACATTTCTCTCAGTGGATTGTTCTATGATTTTTTTTGGGGGGCGGGGGGCAGGGTCTGTTTTTAGTTTTACCAGTATTATCATCAGACTCCCTGAGGAAGCATATATAGTCTTTTGTCTTTTTCAGACAGGATCCTGCTATGCACTTCAGGCTGGCCTCGAGCTCACTTTTGTAGCCCAAGTTGGTCTTGAACTAACACTGATCCTCCTGCCTCAGCCTCCCAAGTGCTGGTATTACAGGAATGCGCCACCACACCTGGCTCTATTATTCATTTTGAGATATGGTCACCCTTAATTGCCTAGGCTAATGATCCTCAAAGTCATTAAGCTCCTGCCTCAAACTTCTACAGTGCTGGTATTACAGGTGCTAGTCACTATGCCTAGCACTCTGGAGATGATTTTAAACCATATCCAGGGATCTAAGAAGATAGTTCAGCGGGTCTCTCAATGCAGTTGAGGCTGGCCTTGAGCTCACTTTTGTAGTCCAGGCTGGTCTCGAACTCGCACCAATCCTCCTGTCTCAGCCTCTCGAGTGCTGGGATTACAGATGTGAGCCACCATGCCCGGCTTGTATATTTTATTTATTTATTTATTTATTTGGTCTTTCTGAGACAGGGTCTCACTATGCAGTTGAGGCTGGTCCTGAGCTCACTTTTGTAGCCCAGGCTGGTCTCGAACTCGCACCAATCCTCCTACCTCAGCCTCCCGAGTGCTGGGATTACAGGCATGAGCCACCACGCCCGGCTCCTTACATTTATTTTAAAGAAAATAAAAATGGCATAAAATTTCAAAACAATACTGCAAGACAAAATAAAATTTAAAAAAAAATGATTGTAGGTCAGTAACAATGGTTAGTACATTATATATTGCTATTTTCAAAATAGTTGTTCATATTACAAGATCTAAGCAAGGAAAATTGATCAAACAATAAAAAATACGGAATGCTTCATGAATTTGAATGTTGTTCTTACACAGGGGCTATGCCAATCTTTTCTGTATTATTCCAAGCATTCCTTCTGAATGTTTTAATGAAATCACTACAGGAAAACTCCAATAACTAGTCTTTTTTTTTTTTTTTTTGCAGGACTGGAGACTGAACTTGGATCCTTTTGTTTGTCAGGTAAGCGCCTATTCTACTGAGCTATCTCCCCAGCCCCAGCCCCTAGAGTCTATATTCTGTATAGAACTGGTTGGTCTCACTTCACTGATTTTATCTACTCTATTTTTTTTTTCTTTTGCGGGACCGAGGTTTGAACTCACAACCTTGCACTTGCCAGGCAGGCACTTGTGCCATGGAGTTATCTCTCCGGCCCCTATCTACTCTATTTTTAAAAATATCTGTCTGTCTGTCTGTATTTTAGGGAAGAGTCGACAGGGTATTCAGGGTCTCAAGTAGTGATCCTCCTACTTACAGCCTCCAACGCCTAGGATTACAGGTGCGTGACACCACGCCCAGTCTCAATTGCTATCTCAGCATGCTCTAGCAACAGGGCCAGCATGAAAGACCAGGACTGAACCCCCAGCTCCTGGTTACAGGGGCTTTAATCCTGAGCTATTTGGCTGATTCTACTCTATTTTTTAAATTTAAGTAATTTTTTGAAGGCCAGGTGTGGTGGCACACACCTATAATCCCAGCATTTGGGAGATTGAGGCAGGAGGATAAGTGTGAATTGGAGACCAGCCTGGGCTACAAAAGTGAGCTGAAGGCCAGCCTGAACTGCATAGTGAGATCCTGTCTCGAAAAGACAGACAGATAGATAGATAGATAGATAGATAGATAGATAGATAGATAGATGATAGATAGATAGATAGATAGATAGATAGATTTAAGTAATTTTTTGTTTTTGAAGAACTACAGTCTTGCTATGTAGTTCAGGCTGGCCTGGCTCATGGTGATCTTTCCGGGGGGGGGGTGCCGCTAGCATGGAGTCTGGGGGTCCATCAAAGGACTTCTTTTGCAGCAGGGCCTCAGGTAGGTGAAGAATGGTTTGGGCAGCCTAGAAATCTACAGATAACTTCCTGGGAACGTAACACTGAGCAAGCTAGACAGTCATGGTCTCTTTCTAGCAGTTCCACTAGCTAGCTAGCAGTGGACTTCTTTTCCTGGCATCAGCTCCAGTGTTTGTTAGTCTGAAAAGTTAACACCAACTTCTGAAGGCTGGGTACTTGTCCTTTCTGTGTTTTTTTTTTTTTTGTATTTTTTGAGACAGGGTCCTGCTATGCAGTTGAGGCTGGCCTTGAGCTCATTTTTGTAGCCCAGGCTGATCTCGAACTCACACAGATCCTCCTGCCTCAGCCTCCCAGTGCTGGGATTACAGGCGTGCACCACCATGCCGGCTTGGTACTGGTCCTTTCTGTAACCCTCACTGGGAACTAAAAAAAAAACCTAACAGGATATTTCAAGGCAGGCAATAATTTTATCTTATTTAAAGGTTTAATTTTAATTAATTTGGTACAGGGTCTCGCTATGAGTCCCAGCTTGGAGTTATAGTGACCTCCTGTCTCAGCCTCCCCAGCACTGGGATTATAGGTGTGGGTCATCACCTGATTTTGGTGGCCAGCTCAGCGTAGGGCCAGCATGGGATGCTGTACTAGGAACTGAACCCAGGTTCTCATTCTTACCAGGCAGGTGCTCAGACTGCCACATCTATACCTTGGGCCTAGTAATTTAATTTTAAATTGTAAGATTGGAAAACTAAATTTGAATATATTGCTCTTATTTTTCAGGGTAAACTTCACTTAAACAAGGCAAAACACCCTACCCACAGCACTCACTTTAATCAGAAATATCTTCCAGAATACAAAGAAAACATAAATTTGTGTTACTAAATCCAGGTATGCTGTTGCACACCTGTAACGCCAGCACTCACAGGCCGAGGCGGGAAGACTGCTTCAAGTTTGAGGCCAGCCTGGGCTACAAAGTGAGTTGAAGGTCAGTCTGATGTGCACAGTGACACACTGCTTCAAAAAAAGAAAAAAAGAAAAAAAAAAAGAGCTCCTAGTTTTCTTTTTTTAAAGAATTTTTTTATTTTACTTATTTTTTTTTTCCTTGTATCAGAACCTTTGTTTACTCATTTTTTTAAATTTATTTTTATTTTTTATTTACTCATTTTTATGGCCGGCTCAGCCCGCCCTGAGGGCAGGCCTTGCCCAGCATGTGGTGCCGGGGATCAAACCGTGGTCCCTGAAGCCACCCAAGCTTTCCCAAGCAGGCGCTTTAGACCACTGAGCCATCCTGCTGGGCCCGGAGAGCTCCTAGTTTTCTGAGTTAGTATTCCCAACTTTAGACATGGGAGCTCTGAACACTAACTCAGGAGGACCACCTGTAGTGCAAAGTCAGTCTGGGCTATACGGTGGGTAGTAAGTTCCATAATAGTATGATCTACATAGTAAGACCCTGTCTCAAAAAAAAAAACAATAAAATAAAATGCAGGGGGCCCGGCGTGATGGCTCAGTGGTCTAAAATGCCTGCTTGGGGAAGCTTGGGCGGCTTCAGGGACCGCGGTTTGATCCCCAGCACCACATGCTGTGCCAGCCCTGCCCTTGGGGTGGGCTGAGCCGGCCATAAAAATGAGTGAATAAACAAAGGTTCTGAAACAAGAAAAAACTGCAATGATCTTAAAAAAAAAAAAAAAATTAAATAAAAGAAATAAAATGCAATAAACAATACACCAGATGCCAGGCGTGGTGGCACACGCCTGTAATCCCAGCACTAAGGAAGCTGAGGCAGGAGGATCAGTGAGAGTTCGAGACCAGCCTGGGCTACAAAACTGAGCTCAAGGCCAGCCTGAATTGTACAGCGAGACTCTGTCTCAAAAAAAGACAAAAAAAAAAAAAAAAAAAAACAAAAAAAAAAAAAAAAAAAAAAAAAAAAAAAAAAAAAAAAAAAAAAAAAAAAAAAAAAAAAAAAAAAAAACCAAAAAAAAAAACCAAAAAAAAAAAAAAAAATACACCAGAGAGAACTTTCTTTTGAGCCTATTGGGTCTTGGTTCCCTGGTTTCTCCTCTGACATTCAGTTATCTCTGCACCCTGTATCTTTTAATAAGTAGCTCCTACCTTGCTAAGTACTTGACTTCGATCTGCGATGTCTATATATATGGCTTCCACATGTTTCCATGTCTCAGGCTCCAACTTATGCACCTGGAAGAAGAGGGAGTACCTTCAGGCTGAATGTGTGACATGTATATGCAAGGTAAATTAATTTAGTTGTTTCTACTTGGGACCCATTCCCAAAGCATGCCGTTATGTATAAGCAAATATCAAAATCGAAATGTAAAACACTTCTAGTCTCAAGGGATAAGAGATCCTGAATCTATACAAAATTATACAGAAAAGAGCCTAGATAGACATAAGTTTGAAAGTATGTGCTGCACATTATTTCCACAGGTCCCTTGGCAAAGACTAAATGCTTGTGGAAATGTTGCCTGCTTTGTCACATAATGCTTACTTCCATCAGACTATAAGTGCACAGATAAAATCTGACACCAATTCAAGATGAACTGATACAAGAATAACTTCTCCTGCTGGATTCACAGCCCAACTCCAGAGATATATTGCCACTACAGTCCATGTACACAGATTTCCTTTTAATACAACACTAGCACACATATGCACCATTTTGTATCTTTTCACTGAACAATACATGGGAGTATTAGAGACTAAAGCCATTATAGCCTTTGTGCTGCACTACAAACCCCAACCCTTTTTAACTTACTTTGAAAGGGTCCTAACTTAGGCAGAGGGGACTCAATCTAGTGGTCTCCTGCCTGATTGATATATGGAGTGGGATTACACATGTCCAGCGTCATGCCCAGCAAACAATATATCTCAATGATTGTTCCTGCTGACTCTTTAATAGACTGCATGGTATACCATTATTTGTCTGTGTAACTTATTTAATGGTGTCCTACTGATAGGCTCTTGTGCTACATTCATTCACACATTATTTGAGACAGAATCTTGCTATGAGTTTCGGGCTGACCTTGTATTCAATGTGTAGCACCGACTCGCCTTGAACTCACAGTGATCCTCCTGCCTCAAGTGTCCCTGAGTGCTACAATTATCGGCCTGGGGCTTGGAGATAGCTCCGTGGTACAAGTGCCTGCCTGGCAAGCGCAAGGTCCTGAGTTCCAACCCTGGTCCCACTAAATAAATAAATAAATAAATGTTGGTAGTTTCTTAGCTGGGCATGGTGGCACATGCCTGTAATCCCAGCCCTTGGGAGCCTGAGGCTAGAGGATCACTGTGAGTTCGAGACCAGCCTGGGGTACAAAAGTGAGCTCAAGGCCAGCCTGAACTGCATAGCAAGACCCTATCTCAAAAAGGCAAAACAAAACAAAACACAAATATTACAATCGTAGGCCTGTACCATCACACCCAGCTTGTGTTGTTTTTAATCTTTGCTACAAATAATAGAGCAATGAATCACCTTGTATATACTATTTCATGTATGTGAGAAAGGTGTCTAGTTAAGTTCACAGGCATGGTGTTACTAAGAGGAAAATGCCACATTATTTCAAACCTTGAGAGTAATTGTAAATTGTGCCCTAGACAGGCTTTAATTTTTTTTTTTTTGTTTTGTTTTTTTGTTTTTTGTCTTTTTGAGACAGGGTCTCGCTATGCAGTTGAGGCTGGTCCTGCGCTCACTTTTGTAGCCTAGGCTGGTCTCGAACTTGCACCAATCCTCCTGCCTCAGCCTCCCAAGTGCTGGGATTACAGGCATGAGCCACCACACCCGGCCAGGCTTTAAATTTGATGTTTAAAAAAACCCAGCTCCTTTGTTAGGAACTGAATTTAGGACCTACCTGAGCACTATAGGAAGACTTAACACAGAATCTTTGAAAATTTTGAAAATCAAAGAATGGCAATTCCATTGTGGTAGGAGAGATCTAAGAAGAGGCCACTGTCTTTCTGGACAGAGAAAAGAGGACCAAAGAGAGGAAACTGCCCGGCAGGGATGGACAAGGAAAAGACAGAACCACAAAAACCTGCTCTGGTGCCTGGAACCCCGCTGGGGATCTTGGGATGTATTCCTTACATTTTCCTGGGTGCCAAGATCCGGTTTGTGCCAGGTCTCAATTTTAATCAGAAAATCTTCTTTCATGTACTCATTCTGGAAGAGGGAAGAAAGTACCATACAGTCACCAGGCTCACAACCAAAAATTTACCACTTCCCATTACTAGATGAGGGGTAGTCATGAGCCTCCAGCCACTGCCTGGTAATAACAGCTATATGACAGCAAGCCCACAACACATTAAGCATGGATTACCCCAGGTGAACCCTCACGTCACCCTAGCAGGTATACAGAGTCACCTTCATTTTACAGATGAGGAAAGTGAAGTTCAAAAAGGTTAAGTAATAAAATTAAGTTTAAGTGACTTGTCCAAGGCCACAGAGATCATCAAAGAACTAGGCCTAAAAACAAGTTTGTGTGACTTCAGAATTCATGTATTTAACCAACCTTCCCAATTACTTTATACAAAGGTGCTGCTGGTCAACTAAATGTATGGTAAGAGCACAGAACACTTCCCAAACAATAAACAATATTCACAATGGTCCCCTTCCCCAATTAGTTTTTTGCAGGGTCAACTCTTCCTACTGTCTCCTTTCCTTTGTACTTTCAAAAAACAGGGAAACAAACGAAAAGGGGGGGCTATTCAAAGTAAGCAATCAACCCATTACCACTTCAATAGGAATTCATTTCCTAAAAGGGTCGAAAGGTTGAAAGGACTAGGCACTTGGATACATGCCCTCAAGGATGGTGAGGAAGGGCAACAACAATGGGCATGGTCACAGAAGAGAAAGTTTGTTGACTACAATTTTGGAAAGAGGTAGTGCTCACTGGGGTCAACAGATGCCCAAACAGGAACAACATGTAACAATCAGGTCAGTTGAACTGAAATTTATATAACTCTGAATAGGCATGACCTAGGGGAAGCAGGGAATCTTGTTATTCTGTTCATGCAGGACCCAGAGCCAGGATGCACATGACAGTCACAAGCCAACTGCAGCTTAAGCCAGGCTGCTATAGGCCAGTTAACAAGTTCTTGGGGGGCTGGGGAAATAGCTCAGTAGGATAAGTGCTTGTCTGACAAGCCTAAGGGCCTGAGTTCAATCCCCCGTCCCACAAAAGAAAAAAAAAAAATAATAATAATAATTTTTTTTGAGTAGGATTAAGAAGATTCAGCTTTGCCAACTCCAAACATCACCCAAGGAAAGAAGAGAATAGCCATGACCTCCACTTGTGTAGGTATATTTTTATTTCCCCTCTTTTTATATAGTACCTACAATTCCAATCCCCACCACTACGATACTTACTGTAATAACTGCTCCAAGGCAAGGACATGGAAAGAAGAAAGAAAAAAGATTAGTGAAGATAAGTATCTCTTCCCATCCCCAGGCACCATGAATAGTGAAGTTCCCCACTCCCTGTAGCTTCTTCCATAGTCAGGTACCTTCAGGCTCCAGTAAGTCAAGAATAACTCAACATACCAGCACCCCTCAAGTCTCACTACATGAAAGTTCCCGAAGACCAAATCTGGAATACACAGCAAGGCTGCTATGAGCTTCCTGGGATTCTTTCCAGCAGGCCAGGAAAGCAACTGCCTCTGATTCACTGCCACCAGGGCATCAGCTGGTGGCCCTCATTTCCACCTCTGCTTCTGTCACCTGGATGTGGAGCAGGTCGTGCTGAGCCAGATGAGACCTGTCTGCCTATGGCAGCCTTCCTCTCACTGTAACCAAACCTCTCCTGCTCTGCACTCCTGCTCAATGTAACACAACCCTCTTGAAAAATAGTTCAATTATTTATCAGAGAAAATGACTGCAGCTCTCATGTCACTGGGGAACAGACTTTCTTCCTGACAACAGCCTGGCTCAGTCTGTAACTGCTGACTTGGGGAGCCATTGCATTTTTGATGGATGCCATGTTTGGAGAGCACACAAGGCAACAAACTAATTGTTGTAATTATTTCAACAATGAAACTAAGGCTCCCTCTAAAATGAAAATGAGAAAAGCTAAAATTTAAGAGCTCTTAGCTCTTAGCCACCATGTATAGAAGAAACCCAAAACACTAACAGTAACTGCCCTAGATTCAAGGAAAGTTACTTGGAAGGAAGCAGCAGACTAAGATTATAACTAAAAGGTCTACGCAGAAACAAATTGCCCAATCAGCAGTTTGAGAAAATCATGTCAGAAAAAGGGAAATGATGAGTATAACATCCATTGGAAAGTAGTGCAAAGAGGCCAGTGTGGGGGAAGGTGCCAGTGTGGGAAGAGTCTATCCCTAGGGAGGTGGGCAGTGAGAGACTTGCTGGAATACACTAATCTTTAAGCTCCAGCCACCTGACTCTAAATCCGCATTTTCTAAGTTCTCCCTTTCTAGCTTCACCCCTACATGGAAAACCTAAACAACAAGTACAAGATCTGCCCATGGACATTTTCAACTACGTATTGGTGTTCTAAGTTATGATTTTTCACATATGAGAATCCAAAAGGAAATAACAGTAATATCTGATTTCACTAGTAATTTTGCTTCGATATAATTTTTTTTTTTTTTTTTTTTTTGTCTTTTTGAGACAGGGTGTCACTATGCAGTTGAGACTGGCCTAGAGCTCACTTTTGTAGCCCAGGCTGGTCTTGAACTCGCACCAATCCTCCTGCCTCAGCCTCCCGAGTGCTGTTTGATAGAATTTTGAAAATTGACATTTGAAGTTTTCTAGACATTAGTGTTTCTTTTTTTCTTTTCTTTCTTTTTTTTTTAATTCATTTTTTTCTTGTTTCACAACCTTTGTTTATTCACTCATTTTTATGGCCAGCTCAGCCCACCCCAAGGGCAGGGCTTGCGTAGCATGTGGTGCCGGGGATCAAACCGCGGTCCCTGAAGCTGCCCAAGCTTTCCCAAGCAGGTGCTTTAGACTGAGCCATCCCGCCGGGCCCCTCTTTTTGTCTTTTTGAGACAGGGTCTCACTGTGCAGTTCAGGCTGGCCTTGAGCTCACTTTTGTAGCCCAGGCTGGTCTCAAACTCACAACGATCCTCCTGCCTCAGCCTCTGGAGTGCTGGGATTCCAGGCATGTGCCACCACGCCCGGCTGACATTAGTGTTTCTGAGACACTGGGAAACATCCAGTTCTTGACAAACTTGATTTTGGAATCCACAAGGGGGACAACCCTCCCTGGCTTTTAATGCCAACTGGGGTAACCAAACAGCCTCCACTAAACCTTCTTGAGCCCTCTTTTCTCTAAACATCTCTCCATTTATACCATCTCCATTTCTTTGCGCTCCAACCTCAGGTATACAGGAAAAGTTTCCAAAAATCCTTTCCAGTCAGAAAAAAGGCATTCCAAATAAGACTACAAAGGGTTATGTGCTTGTGTTGGAGCCAAGACTACCCTCGAACTCACAGCAATCCTCCTGACTCAACTTCCTGAGTGCTGGGAAATGTCCCATGTGTGGGAAAGGTATTTTAAAAGTATGCTTTAGTGATACTGCATCCAGCCTGAGGATTAAGGTCCCAGGAAAAGATGGGAAAAGAACAATGTTCTCTCCCTCTCATTTTTATCTATAGACCACCTCTGCCATCCCCCTTTCATAACTTAGCCCCTCTGCTTGGGAGGAAACGATGAAGTATGTGGTAAGAAAAAGAGCTAAGGATGAATACAGTATTGCCAATCTATTCTATTTCCCTTAGATAAGATCCACAGGCATGAGAGCTTCCTCTCCATGCTCTTTTATCTATCCCACCTCAGATTTGGTCTACTTAAAGTAGGTCAAGAGTGTGTGTGTGTGTGTATTGATTTTTTTTTTTTTTTTTTTGTGGTGGGACCAGGGTTCGGAACTCACGACCTTGCACTTGCCCAGCAGGCACTTGTGCCTCGGAGCTATCTCCCCAGCCCCTGTGTATTGATTTTGAGACTAAATACTCCACGACTGCTTTGAACTCACTACAGAGACAGTTGGACTACACAGTGATCTCCTGGCCAGCCTGCACTACAGTAAGACACTGTATTTTTTTAAAGAATTTTTTATTTTATTTATTATTTTTATTCGTTTCAGAACCTTTGTTTATTGACTCATTTTTATGGCCGGCTCAACCCACCCCGAGGGCAGGGCTGGCACAGCACTTTGTGCTGGGGATCCAACCGCGGTCCCTGAAGCCGCCCAAGCTTCCCCAAGCAGGCATTTTAGACCACTGAGCCATCCCGCTGGGCCCAAGACACTGTATTAAAAAAAAAAAAAAAAAAAAGGCAGCATAGGTGTCTGAGTTCACCAAGCTAAGATTCAGCACACTCATTATATACATAGCAGAAAGACAGATTCTGTGTGAGGTCAGCACTCAATGAAGAAACCAATCTTTGTTCTTCACTTTGTGTCCCTCTTTAAGAAGTATTTACAGCCGGGCGTGGTGGCTCATGCCTGTAATCCTAGCACTCGGGAGGCTGAGGCAGGAGGATTGATGCGAGTTCGAGACCAGCCTGGGCTACAAAAGTGAGCTCAGGACCAGCCTCAACTGCATAG
>PVJA010031372.1:0-24956 GCA_004027025.1 Myocastor coypus
CTCCTCTAGCCCCGATTATTTCCATTTGTTTTTCAGACAGAATTTTTCCAAATTGCCTAGGTTAGACTTGAAGCTGGGAGCCTCCTTGTTCAGCCTCCTGCATAGCTTCAAAGGCTCTGGCTTGGTCTGGGGTTCCTGGCGCCCCTGGAGGATTCGCAGACACTGTCCCCAGGGCCTCTGCTCACTGTCCCTTCCTGACCCAGTCCCGGGTCCCCAGGCTGGTGCAGCTTTGCTGGCGAGGGTTTCTGTCTCCCGTGCTCAAGGCAGGACGAGCTTCCCTCCTCTACCAGTGTGCAGAGGAGGAGCAGGCCCCAACCTGGGGAGGCGCAGGGGCCAGGCCTGGCTAGGGAGCAGAGGTGGCAGGCAGGAGGATAGCAGGAAGTGTCCATGTCAGGGATAAGGGCAGTGACAGTGACCATCTGTTAAGGTTCTCATTGTCGAGGGGTTTCCAGGCCGGGGCAGCCCACATACCTGAAGAAGAGCAAGCACAGCTGGGCGTGCTGGCACACACCTGTACTCCTAGCCCTGGGGAGGCTGAGGCAGGAGGAGCTTAGCTGGAGCCTAGAGTGGAGACCCTGTCCCAGAATAAAGGGCTGGGATGGAGCTGCTTGGGAAGCCCTGGGCTCAGCCCCCAGCGCCACAGGAAGGAAGAAGTGAGCAGTGGAGACTGAAGGAAAGAGACGCCCACCAGGAAGCGTTCGGGATGCGGATGCGCTGCGGCTGGGCCTCTCTTCCCGCAGCCCCAGGCTCGGCGTGGCTCCCGCCTGCGGCCACTCACGGAGCCCTCCCCGGCAGGTGTTCATGCGTGCCTTGTTCCACTACGACCCCCACGTGGACCGAGCCATCCCGTGCCAGGAGGCAGGGCTGCCGTTCCAGCGCCGGCAAGTGCTGGAGGTGGTGAGCCAGGACGACCCCACCTGGTGGCAGGCCAAGCGTGTTGGCGACGCCAACCTCCGGGCCGGCCTCATCCCCTCCAAGCAGTTCCAGGAGAGGTGGGTGGGGGCCGAGGTGGGAGGGCAGGCTGGCGGGCAGACGGAGTGGCTCTCGCTGCTCATGCCTAGCGGAGCTGTGGGTCTCTCGCCTTTCTATGAGCATGTGGCTTGCAGAGAAGGGAGCTTGTTCTTATTATTATTATTTTTTTTTAAATTTTGTTATACTGGGATTAAAGCCAGCCTCTTTTGTTTTATATCTCGAGACAGAGTCTCACTAAGTGACTACATTGCCTAGGCTGGGATCCTCCTGCCTCGGCTTCCTAGAGTGCTGACAGGGGTGCATCATCACGCCCAGTGTTTTGTTTTTTTCCTAAGTAATGTACTGACCCTGGCTGTTCCCTTGGGAGCATATGGCTCTGTGGTGCGATTTGCCTGCCAGGTGGTGCCTCACTGGGCCTTTCCCCCTCGATCACGAAGGCAGGCCTCTCACAAGCCAGGCTGGGCTTGTGCTGGGCACCTTGGGCTGCTGGGCAGCGGTGAAGAGAGCTGTGTTTGAGCACACCCAGGTGTGGCAGAAGAGCGGGTTCCCTGGGGGTCCAAGGTGCCTGGCACGGGTCCCGGCGGAGGGCGTCACGAGGCTGCGGTTGCTGTGTACGTGGGGGCTGCTCAGCCCCGAGCTGCTCACTGCGTCCAGGAGTGGGGCCGGGGTGCCCGGCTGCAGCCCTGGCCCTGACAACACATTCCTGGTACCCCGTACGGGGCACGGCAATAGTTGTGGTGGCCTCCTGGCAAGGCCCCCAGGCCCCAGAGCTCTGCAGTGCCTGAGGCTTCATGGGAAGTCTGTAGGGCTCTCCAGAGCAGTAGCAGTCTGAAATCTAGGTATCCTGTGCTGCAGAGAGTGAGCTGCACCCTGCTCTGGTCCTCAGGGAGCCCCACCCTTGACAGGAACTTGGGTGCCAGGGTCCTGCTGACACGGACAGCCGAGGCCTCTCAATGCTGGGCCAGAGCTGTCTGCCTGGGAGGGAGTGCCGGGCAGGGCCCTGGTCCACCACTCCTCTGAGTCTGGAAGTCAGTCTGCTACACCTGGTTGCCTGGAGAGGGAGGCTGTTCCACGCATGTCCCGAGTTTCCAGAGGTCTCTTTCGAGTGCTTCTGGCTTGCAGCTCATAGCCCTGTCCCCTTGTGTCCTGCAGACGATTCAGCCACTGGAGAGCAGCGGGCGCCCTGCCGAGTCCTCCAAGCCTCAGGAAGCCACCCTGTGAGTACCAGGCAGCACCCAAGGACCTCAGACAGCAGGGCCAGAGGCACGGGGAGCAGGGCTCGGCTCCTGCACCTGGGGCCTCGGGGCCCGGGGGGCCCGGGTCCCCAGGCACGGCGAGCACAGATGAAGGGCTCTGAGCTGAGCCCAGCTTTCTGTTCTCAGCTCAGGGGAGCTGTGGGCATGCGCCTCTCTCTCTCTCTGTGTTTGGGTGAACTGAGGAGTTTGGTTACTTACCAGACACTCCTTCTTCACAGGGTGCAGTGAGCGCCCTGCAGTCTACCCGCTTCTGTGTGCTTGGTCTGTGTTTCCCTGTAGCGCTGGGGAAGTGCTTGCTGGGTGAGCGTGTGACCAGGAGCCCCGGACTTTTAATAATCATAGCCACTCCAGAAGTAGGCAGAGTCACGGTTCTCTCCCCAAGGAAGAAGCTGGAGTTTCAAGAGCTTTGCAAGCAGAGCTGGTGTTTCAGGGACCCCGCACAGGAGCTGTCTGGGGCCTGGCTGTGCAGGTGCCAGGCTTGCAGCTGCTGGCTTGCAGGCGCGCCCTCCTTGGGGCTCATGCCTCTCCCGGCAGGTCTGCAGCTGGGCAGGAGTGGCAAGCGGGGAGACTCAGGGCCCTGCCTGGGACACAGGTGGAGTAGGCAGGGCAGGCAGCAGCCAGCTGGGGCTGGGTGTGTTGGAGGCAGCGGCAGGTGGAGCCCCCTGGGCTCCTCACTCCATACCCGTACCCGCTAATGCTGTCCCGTCTGTTTCTTGTGCAAACCGCAGATGACCAGCCTTGTGACACAGGTAGGCTGGTGTCCATGTGCACACAGGCGAGGCGAGGAGAGGCACCTTTTCGGGGACACTTGGGCTGGAGGGGCTGTGCCTGCTGGATGGGTTTTTGGGCCTCAGGCCCCGTGCCCCCAGCATTGCACCTGGCCCGTGGGAAGGGGAAGCCTGCCGCGCTCATAACCCTGCAGGGGTTGAGCTGTTGGGGTGGCCAGGACGTGCACTGACCCTGCGCACCCTGCCTGCCCCAGCCCCAGCTGCGTGGGCCCAGCTGCTCACTGTTGCCTCCATTTGGTTTCCAGAGACCTATGACTGTGACGAGCACTTCAGAGGCCACTATGTGGGTGAGTAGCTGGCCACCGCTGATGCCCCTCAGTCTCCTGATGGGGGGGACACAGCAAAGTGATCAGGGCACCCCAGAGCCCACCTGAGCGGGGAAGCCCAGCACCTTCGCCTCCCAGCTGTCCTGGGGATGATGGAGCAGAGGTACAGCACTCGGTCCCTTCCTGGGGACAAGTATGCCCCCATGTAGCCCAGCCCCTGAGTCTCCCCTGGGTGCCCAGCCACTCCGCTCCAGTCCCTCCTTCACCCCCGTGCAGCCCTTGGCGTGCGCTGGCCTGGACCCTGCTGCATGTAGCTTTGTGCCTGGTTCCACGGTGGGCGGTGGGTGGTGTGGTCTCCTGAGGTCAACTGTAGGCAGCAGAGAGGTAACTTCGTGTCCACGGGCTGGTGTGGGACCCATAGCCAGCGAGGGAGGCTGGGAACAAATGTCGCGTCCCTGTCTTCCCAAGCTGGTCTACGGAGGAGCTTCCGGCTTGGCTGCCGCCAGAGGCCAGGCAGCGTGCAGGATGGGAAGGTGCCCATGGGCTCAGAGTCCCCGGAGCTGCCCACCTACGAGGAGGTAGTCCGGTACCAGCCCCAGCCTGGGGAGCAGCCCCGCCTCGTGGTTCTGATTGGTAGGCTGTGTCCTGGTGGTGTGGGGCGTGGCTTCCTCCCCGGGCCCTTGGGTGTGTGGTGGGGACCCATCCTTCCTGTGCTCTCCAGGGACTCTGGGTGCCAGGCTGCAGGAGCTGAAGCAGAAGCTGGTGGCTGAGAACCCACAGCGCTTCGAGGTTGCCATTCCACGTGAGAGGCCTGGTGGTGCACGTTGCTCATGGGGGCCAGGAGCACGTTGGGGCCCGGATTCCCCCATTCACCTGAGAACAGTGCAGAAGTAAAAGTAGGGCAGGCTGTGGACTGTGACACCTGTGGCTGGGGATCCTGGGCCCTGGGCTGGACTCCTGTGTGTTTCCCCAGGAGCCATGGGAGGCCTCCTGAGGACATCAGGGTTGTAGGGACAGGGACAGGAGCCCTGTGCCAGGCTCCCGGGTCCTGGCCAGGCAGAAAGGTGGGGGGAACCCTGGTGGGCTCCTGGACCGTGGGCCCTTGCCCCAGGCCCACCCCAGCTCCTCCTCTTTGAAGACACGACCCGGCCACGACGGGGCCACGAGAAGGAGGGCGTGGAGTACCACTTTGTCTCTAGGCAGGCGTTTGAGGCCGACCTCCAGCACAACAGGTGGCGTGGGTGACCCGGTTGTGCGCCACAGGGTGGTGGAGGGAGCAGGGATGGGGTGCGGGAGGCTGTCACTCTCTGGCTGCTTTGTGGAAGCTGGGAACTGCCCTGCGCTCTCCGTGGCCTTGCAGGTTCGTGGAGCACGGTGAGTACAAGGAGCACCTGTATGGGACCAGCCTGGGGGCCGTGCGCGCTGTGGTGGCCAGGAACAAAGTCTGCGTGCTGGATGTGCAGCCCGAAGTGAGTGCCCTGGACAGAGGGCTGAGACTTAGCGGAGTTTGCAGCCCAGGGATGGGACGTCTTACGCGACACTAGACAGCACCTGAAGGGAATTTCAGTCCAGAATCCTGGGGTGGCTGGGAACCAGACGGAGCCTGGAGATGGTCTGTGTGCCAAGCTCTGTGTGACTGTGGGCGCTCAGGCCTTGTGGTGGCCCCAGCCAAGGGTGGCGACCCCATGGGGCAGGTTGCAGGCCAGACGGTATCCCTGACGGCACAAGATCAGGTGCCAGTGCTGAGCACTGGGTGCTGTGCACCCACTGGGCAGGACAGGAAGAGGGGCCTGGCCGCCTGGTCACCCTTGCAAGCATCCGGGCTCTGAGCTCAGCACGGGAAGCGCTCTCTGCAGGGCGGGGTCGTGGGGATACTGCACGTGGGCGCCCACCTCCTGAGTTCACTCTTCTGTCCCTTGGGGCCTTTCCTCCCTATCTCTCCTTCCCTTTGGCACCAGGAGGCCATGCGACAGCAGGGTTTTGCTAGTGCGTAGACACAGGTGGCGTCTGTTTAGCTGGTTGTTCATGGAGCTCTGCTCCCTTGGCCACCAGCAACAAACGGGCAGGTGGAGCAGGGCCTGTCAGGTGACCAACAGCTGGCCCCTAAGCTGGAACTTCCTTGTCTGTGGGTGGCCTTCAGGCTGAGCTGAACTAAGGGTGGGAAAATTATGTCCCGGAGAAGCCCGTTGCCATGGGAGTGGGCGGCCAGGACCTTTGCCCCTGGAGTCCTGGGAGGGGCTTTCCCGCAGGATCTTTCCCACGGGTGTTAGAATCCTGAACTGTCTTCCTCAGGCCTTGAAGCAGCTTCGGACCTCAGAGTTCAAGCCCTATGTTATACTCGTGAAGCCTGCGGTACAGGAAAAGCGGAAGACGCCACCCCTGTCCCCGGCCCGTGAGGACGCAGCAGCCCTGCTTGTGAGTGCAGCATTCCGCAGGCACAGAGGCTTGGGAGGCTCCTGTGGTGTGGGCACTGTGGCTGGCCTTGGGTGTGGGCTCCTGTGCAAAGGCTACGGTGGCCACGTGGCCAGAAGGCTCGAGGTGGGACAGTGGCACTGCCACTTGCGTCCCTCCCGGCACGCGCACGAGCACACGAATGCTGTCCCTAGCAAAGGGCTGACATTTCAGAGCTTGGATTTTTTGGTTGCAGCACTGGGAATTGAACCAGGGACTTCGCGTGGAGCTCCACCCTCAGCCATTTTTCAGTTTTGTTTCAAGACAGGATCTGGCTAAGCTACTAAGCTGCCCAGGCTGGGCTTGAACTCTCAGTGTTCCTGCCTCAGCCCTACAGAGTGCTGGGCTGACAGGCGTGTGTCACCAGGCCTGCGACTCTAGAGACCTGGTCGGAGCATGCCAGTCTGTGCGTACTTGAGGAGCGCCCAGGCCAAACCCAGGCGTTTTTCATTGCCACGGTGGTCAGGGCACTGCCCTCAATGAGTCTGAGCCACTGCACATTGTAACCTGGTTGCGGCCAGGGTGCTGCTCCTGCCTCAGCCTCAGCCGGGCTCTTGGCCCATACGCTTGAACCTCAATGGCAGTTTCTGTCTGGAGCCATGGTGCCTCAGTGCTGGTTCCTAGAGGTGTGGCTGGGGTGGGGACAAGGTTGTGGGCCCGCCATTCGTGGTCTCTATGCGCTGCTCACAGAGACGCATCCCTCTGCACGCACCTATCTAGTAGTCTCCGCCCCCATTTGTTAAAGAGACTATAAAATTTTGTAGTCTTGTCACTCTGGTCTGAAATCAGTTGTTTTTGATTCTGGGCTCAAGGCCACATTTCACCGCCCTACTTTGTGTCCACCACACCTTGCTGCCATCTCAGGTGCTGTGGCTCTGGCGTTTTGAGGTCAGGAAGTGAGCCTTTCCACATGTTCCCCTCTTCCAGGGTCATCTTGGTCCTTCAGACCCCTTTCATTTGCATATGGATACTAGGGTTAGCTTGGCAGTTTTCTGTATTTTGGAGAAAGGTCTGCATGGTGTTCAGGGTCTCACGTGATCCACCTGTTTACAGCTTCCCCAGAGCTGGGATTACAGGTGCACTCCACCATGCCAAGTCTTTTGGCAATTTATTTTCACATGTGTTATTGTTGTTGTTTTTGGTGGTGGTGGTATGAGCTATCAAACTCAGGACCTTGAGCTTGCCAGGCAAACACTTATTCCACTGAGCTATCTCCCTGGCCAAATATGTGTGTTTTATTAAAGAAATATTTTAGAATAGATAGTATTTAATAACCTAGAATAAAAAGCTTACTTTTAGGAAGAATGGTGGTGCACACCTGTGATCCTAGCTCTGAGGAGGCTGAGGCAGGAGGATTCCTGAAAGTTTGAGGCCAGCCTGGGTTCCACAGTGCCTCAAAAAAAAAAAAAAAAAAAAAAAAAAAAAAAAGAAAGAGGAAGGAAGAAGAAAGAAAGAAAGAAAGAAAAAGAAAAAGAGCTATAAAGGAGGATAAAAAGCAGCTTCCCAGGATGCTGAGAAGTCAGCCAGCTCTCACAGGAAGCCCTGTCTGGCGCATGGCCTCTCAGGATGCCAGTGTTGTCAGGCTGGTGTCCCCTATCTGGCCACGTTGCCTCCACTGCCCTTGCTGAGCCCTCAGCAGCCACACCTGGCCCATTGTTCTGGTTGCCTGGGCTTGGGTCTGTGGCCTGGGTGTGTAGACGGTGTCCTGGAAGCTGAGGCAGAAGGCCGCAAGCCCAAGTCCAGCCTGGGGCCTGAAGGCATGTTTGAGAATAGAAAAGGATTGGGTTTGGGGCCCAGCAGGATGGCTCAGTGGTCTAAAGCACCTGCAGGCGGCTTCGGGGACCGTGGTTCAATCACCGGCACCACATGCTATGCCAGTCCTGCCCTCAGGGCAGGCTGAGCCGGCCATAAAAATAAATAAACAAAAGTTCTGAAACAAAAAATAAATAAAAACTTAAAAAAAAAGAAAAAAAGAAAAAAAGAAAAGGATTGGGTTTGTGGCCCAGTACCCGTGACACCGAAGCTCACAGAAGGTTTTCAGTACAGTGAGAGGCTTGGCATTCAGGCCTAGTTGTGTGTGCACGTGTGCACACACACACATCCTCAGCCCCGCCCCACCTTTGCCCCGCAGGATGAGGAGCAGCAGGACCTGGCCACTGCCGCCGCCTACGTGGAGCAGCACTACGGGCATCTGGTGGACGCAGTGCTGGTGCGGGAAGACCTGCAGGGCACCTGTGCCCAGCTCCGGGCGCTGCTAGAGAGGCTGGGCACCGATGCCCAGTGGGTGCCCGTTGGCTGGGTCAGGTGACGCCACCCCGGGATGGACCGCCACCACTGGGTATTCTGGACTGGGGCCAGCCTGCCTCAGCCTGCCACCCTGAGAGTGGGGGCATCCCCCACAGACTCCCCAGAAAAGACCAGTGGAGCCCAGCGTGTGGGGCTCTGGCATTTGTCGCTACACCCCTTTGTGAGTTGAGGGGTACACACCACAAAGTACCTCGTGTCATTCATTAAAGCTCACGCAAGCAGAGCTGTGTCTCTGCGCAGAAGCCTGGGCAGGCAGGCAGTGGTGGAGGCGGCACCCAGTGCCTTTGGTCTCCGCCCTTGAGTGTACACACAGGGACACCAGGGCGCTCCCCCCTCCCCCATCTCCCACAGAGCTGCGGTTCTTGGCTGCCAGCCTTGAAAGCCCATTTTCACCTGTTTGACCACCGGAATCAGGGAGATTCTTCCGGTACCCTTCTATATTCTGTCCTGAGGCTCCTGTGCCCCGCCTGAAGCCGTTTCTGACCCTGAGGCTCGCCCATTCCGATGCATCTGTCTGTCCTGTCGGCCAACCTTCCTAAGGGTGACAGTGGCTTTGGGCCAGCTGTCCCAGGGCTCTGATCTGTCAGGCCTGCACCATGAGCACAGCCTCAGGTGGGGCCCTGCAGTCACCTGGGCCACAGGGCAGAGCCCAGAGTCTCCGATCTTAGGATCAGCCCACATGTGCAAGGCCGAGGCCCTGTGTACGTGCCTCTTGTGAACACACCAGGCTGGGGGTGAAACTCGCCCTTCAATGCCCAGTGCGAGAGGCTGGGAGCGGGCAGATGGCACACCTAGGCTGTGGTACCACTGTGACCGGAGCTTCCGTTCCCCAACTCAGATTCATTCTGCCTGTGCACCTCATAACCCCCCCCCCCCCACCGCCCATGGTTTCTGTGCGACCCAAGCTGGCCTGCCTCAGCGGGAGTCCTGCTGCCTCAGCCTCCTGAGAATTGGGATGACAGGAGCACCATCACACCCGACTTGGTACTCACTCCCCCGTCGTCTCATCATCGAAGCCACTCATGACCTGTCTACAGTGACGGCTGTGTGTGGTGTGCTCTGTTGCCTGATTGTCGCCAGAGTTGGGAAGGTGGCTGCTCACAGGGAGCTCCCTCCCACCTTCCCGCTGCTCCCGGAGGGCAGGGTGCGGTGGACCTGCCTGGCCACAGAGTCGGGTGGCAGCCGACAGTAGGGCTCGCTGGCTCTGGGCTGGGCCGAGTGGTGGATTCCTTAGCCTAGCTGGGATCTAAGCATTCCGCAGCGATTGGGCAGTCAGAGTTGCTCACCGCCCCGGGGGTGTGCCCTGGGATGGCCTGTCCTCCTGAGGTCCAGGGAGGTCATTGGATAGGCAGGAAAGTGCTAGTGAAGCGCTTCTGACTCCGCACTGCAGCATGTATGTGCACGCGTGCGTGCATCCGTGCAAGCGTGTACCTCCGCCGCGGGGCAGCTGAAGTGTGCACGTGCTGAGCCTGGGGACAGAGCTCACTGAAGCTTGAGCCCCGCCCCGCCCCGCCCCGCCCCGCGGGCTCTGCCTGTGCCCACCACCGGGAGAGCCGTGTGCCTCCCGTGCCCGTGCTGCCAGCCCCGGAGTGGCACAGCCCTGCCTGAGGCCTTGTGGGTGCTTTGGGTCCGCCGGGCGCAGAAGCGAGTGGGCTCACGCTGCCCTCCGACCAGCGGAGAGCCGCCGCGCCGCGTTCTGCGTTTTGCGTCTGCTCCTCCTCACACACCTGAACGCGTGCGCATGCGGTGTGACCAGGAAAGCCTGGAGCGTGCCCGCAATTTTTAAACGCTTACTAAGAATAAAAGGCATTTCCATGAACCCTTTTGGAAATACTCTGCCTCACTTCCCACGCGCTCATCCTGCTGTCCTGCCCCTTTCTGCAGCGAGCGGCTATGGGGTCCTCCCCCGAGGGTCCCTAGTTAGGCCGTCCTGGCCACCTGGATGTCCTGAATGCAGCCACAGGTTTCACGGTCATCTTGACTTTGGAGAGGAGCTGGAAGGCCGCAGTGTCACATCCGGGGACAAGGGTCAGGATGCTGTGGTGCTTGGGCTCTCCCCCCCACACACAGGGTGGTGCTCAGCACAGCTGCCTGGCACTACTTAGTGGGTTTCACCTCAGAAAAGAGGGTGCCAGAGCTGCTTCGCTCACAGAGGGAGCCAGGCGAGGCTGTGCACACACCCCCAGATCTTGGCACTGGGCGCTGAGGCAAGGGGGCCCTGTGCTGCGCTCTCGAGACCAGCCTGGGCTACCAAGTGAGCTCAAGGCCAGCCTGAACTGCGCAGCAAGACCCTGTCTCAAAAAGACAAACAAAAAACTAGGAATGAGGGCCAGCAGCATAGCTCGGCAGAAAACGTGCTTGATTAGGTAAGCATAGGGGCCCGGGTTCGATCCCTGGCACTCTGTGCCGTGCCAGCCGTGCCCTTGGGTGTGCTGAGCTTGCAGGTGGCGCATGCCTGTAACCCCAGCTCTAGGGAAGCAGCAATCGGGGACTACTACGAGTCTGAGCTGCATAGTGAGACCCTGCACACACACACAGCAAAGAAAAAAGAAGTGGGAATGGGACAAAACAGTGGATGAGCACTCAAACTGAGGGGGAGGGGCCGGCAAGATGGCTCAGCGGTCTAAAGTGCTGCTTAGGCAACCGCAGGGACCACGGTTTGATCCCTGGCACCGTATGCTGTACCAGCTCCACTCACAGGGCAGGCTGAGCCGACCATAAAAATAAACAAACAAATAAATTGAGGGGGAAGATTTTTTCCATATGGTAAATTTAACAGATCCATTTAGAAATACCATATGATTAAAGCTTCCAACGTATAAACATACCACCATGTTCCTCAAACGTGTTAACACCGGATAAAAGTTAATAACCAGGCCAGCCAGATAGCTCAGAGGACTGAAGTGCCTGCTGAGTCAGAGTGCGAGAACTGGGGTCCCATCCCCGGCACCACGTGGTGTGTCGGTCCTGCCCCCAGGGCATGCTAAGATGTCAGACTGGGCGCCGCGGCAAGCGCCTCTAACCCCAGCTCTTGGGAGAATGAAAACAGGAGGATCACTATGAATCTCAGTCCCCTCTGGGTAGTGAGACCCTGTAGACCCTGTACTAAACACATTAATAAAACGCTAGCCATTGTTAATGTGTCTTCTGACATATCATCTTTCTAAAAATGCAAATATCCTGCTGGTCGTGGCAGCACACATCTGGAGTTGTGACCTTGGGAAGCTGAGACAGGAGGATAAAGCCAGCTGGGGTTACATGATGAGTTCAAAGTCAATCTGAGCTCTGTTGCCTCAAAAACCCCAAATCGAGTGCGGGTTTGAGCACCCGTCTCGGGGCTCGTCAGGTGGCTATCTGCTTACCTAGTGCCTCCTGGTCTGCCAGCATCGTGCTGCTCCTGAGGGCACAGCTGGGGTGGGGTCCCGACTCTGGTGAGCCGAGCTCCCCAGCCCGGTTCAGAGCCCCAGCTCTGTGGACTTCCTCCCTCCCCTCTGCGAGTGCTCCTGGCCCCTGCTAAGTCGGCCTGGTGGCTTCAGAGCAAGATGGTGTCAGGTGCTCTTTCTTTCTCCTTTCAGCAGAGCTGAGCACCTGGGGTTCTCTAGCAGATGCCAAAGAAAAAGAGCGTAGAGCTGGCTGCCCCACTCAGGGAGCCTTGGGCTTCAGCACCTCGGCCAGCTCCCCAGTTCCCCTGTTCCCCTGCTGATCAGCACACAGCAGGGGAGGCCACCCACCCGGCTGGCTGGCTTGCTCCCTCAGGCCTAGGGTGGGGGTCTCTCTTAGTCCCCAGCAGGTGGCCCAGTGCACAGAGGCCCTGCTTCCCCTCACCCAGGCGCAGAGATGACGTCCGGCAGCAGGATATGTCCCCACACCATCCCAGCCAGGGCAGTGTGCTCTCGGCAAGGGACGGGGCAGCAGCAACTACCACAGCTCCAGGGGACAGCGCTGCAGGAGGTAAAGCTTGCCGCGACAATAGGAAATCACTCCCTGCACTCCAGGGCAGCATCGCCACAGGCCACCGGAGGCTGCGGGCTCACAGTCACCCGCTGAGGTTCAGATGTGACTCCAACATTTTTCCAGAACTTGGGTCTCGGCGTGAGAGCCGTGACAAAGACCCTGACGCAAGTCGTGGAAGCGCACCCAGGAGGCAAAACGTAGGGCGGAAGAGCTCAGCGGGCTGCAGCACTGGAGAGCCGCTCGGCGCTTGAAGACCCAGGAGACAGCAGACGGGAAGCCGAAAGGAGCCCCCAGGGCCACCACCATCAGGGTCCCTGCAGGAGGCGCATCAGTGGGAAACGTGTAGGACTCGGAGGAAACGGACCTGTGCATTTGCCAAGTGACTGTCTCAGGCACTCCTCTCTCACTGCTGGGACAAAAACCCAACATGCAAATGAAGGAAAGAGCTTTATTTAGCTCACAGCTACTGGAGGGTTTAGTCCGTCCTCGGCCGGCTCCGAGGCGGAGCAGAACACAGCAGAGGGCAGCAGGGCAGCAGGGCACGGCGGCCGGCAGAAGGCAGCGCCACAGCAAGAGCAAAGAGCAGCAGCGGCAGCAAGGGCAGCGGGGCAGGTCTGTCTCTCCTGCTACACTCGGGCCACCCGCCCAGGCTGGGCGCAGCGCTCGCACCGAAGCCCCAGCGGCACTCAGACCTGGCATCTCAGCCTTGGGTCTTGCTTCGTCACAGACTAGGACTGCAGCTCAGGGACTGCATGAGGTGTTGGGGGGACAGACACACACCAGCCATGACAGGGGCAGAACTCCAGGTGACAAAGTCAAAACCCCCTGCGCATCACGCTTTGTCTCCTGGAGACCAGAAATAAAGGAAAAATGTCTCCACAGCTGGGAGAACCCTGACTCTGCTGCTGACCGGGGCCAGCACGGGGCATTGTCCAGGTCCTGTTCTGGTGAGGCCCATGAGAGGAACAGGAGCTGAGTGCGCTTCCTACGGAGGGTGAGTGAGGAAGGTGGGACTTGGGATGAGAGAGAGGGACACGGGGGGGGGGTGTGGAGAGACCTTGTGCCCAAGCGTCTGCAGCCGTGTGTCAGAGCCAGAGCGAGTGCACCTGGCCCCGAGGTGGGGCTCCCCATGGCGTGAGACCATCACACCCCCCAGGCATGGGAGATGGGAGCAGCGGAGCCGCCCAAGGGGAGCCTGTGTGCTCCAGACGTGAGACGGACGGAGCGCATCTGGGTTCTGTTCTCGTGCCTCCCTCCGTGGCCCCGAGGCCCTGCCCGCAGCTTGTGCAGCTCTGTCTCCCTGCTTCCTCTTACCCTTGATTTTGCCCCTTGTTGGGCTTCTCACCGCAGGGAAACCACGCAGTACTGAAACTCGTGTCTGCCTTAGTGCACCCACTTCCCCACAGCCGATGCATGTCCTCTGCGGCAGGCCGGTGCCCCGGGGGTGGGTGCCACGGCCTTGCTGTCCACCTGGTGCTGGGCCCACGGGCCGCTGCCAGAACTCCCCATGAGTTATGCTGCTACGGATACGGGGGCGTGTGCTGGGGGGGCCCTGAGGCCGAGGGCGCCACCCTGGGGAAATACCTGCGGCCACTGGAATCTCGACTTTAAGGTTTTTCAGGAACCTCCGTGGTAATTTCCATAAGATGCGTAGTTGCTGCTGGGGATGTGAGCACCTCAGCCTGAGCACCATCAGGAGCAGCGGAAGCTGGGCACGGTGGTGCACGCCTGCAGTCCCAGCACCCGATGGGGCCGTGGAAGATAGCTCTGTGCCACAAGTACCTGACTGGCAAGTGCAGGATCATGAGTTCAAACTCCGGTCCCACAAAAAATATTTACATATTCCCAGCACTTGGGAGGCTGAGGCAGGACAGGTGCAGGTTAGAGACCAGCCTGGGCTACAAAAGGGAGCTCAAGGCCAGCCTGAACCGCATAGTGAGACCCTGTCTTAAAAAAAAAAAAAACAGCAGAGCCTACCAGGATGGAGACTACGCCTGCACTGGTGTCTGCAGAACCCTCACTCAAAGCCTTGCAGTGCCCGTCCTTTGTCCAGTGCCTGGGCTGGCCTACGTGGAGCCCTGCATGGCAGGCCATGGTGGCTGGGCAGAACAGAGCTGGAAAACCTCTCCCTGGGTGCAGCCCCAGCACCTGAGTAAAGCCCAGAATGTACCCGTGTCCCAAACACGGCTTCGCTGGAAGCTCCAGCCACATGGCCGGCAGACAAACTCATGAGACAAGGTGGTGTGGTGGACACCCAACACTCGAGCTACTCTGGAGGCTGAGGCAGGAGGATTGCCAAGTCGGACTCCAGCCTAGGCAATTCAGTGAGGCCCTGGCTCAAAATACAACATGAAAAGGGCTGCGGATGTGGTTCAGAGGTAAACAGAGTGACCTGTGGTTTAGTCCACAGCAGTGACCGAAGTTACTGGGATGAGAAGGTGTCATCTGGCAGCCAGAGATGCCCGTGGAGCTGGCATATGGGGCTCCTCCAAGCTTGGCGACAACTTTCTGCAAGTGGAGAAGTTCCCTTCCCTGGCAGCTGAGGCCGGGAACTCTGCCAGACCCCCAGCCCTGGTGACACGAGGTGGCGTGGACCATGGGGACCTTCCAAAGGCCACAGCGGCCATTCAGCAAGTTCTGTTCCGGTGCCAGGGGGGCACGTGCTGAGAAGCTGGCTCATGGACCTGTTAAGAATTTATGATCTTTCAGTAAACAGTCTCACCCCTTGTGATTTTTGTTGCAAGGAAGTAAGGCTTCCTCTGGATAGTGGCCACGGAGATGCGGCCTGGCCCAGTCACACTGAGTGGGAGGGACAGGAAGGCCCAGGGACAGTCAGGTCTGGCACAAGGACTTTGGATGTCCACCGGCTGTCTGCAGGGATGGGGTCCTCAGCCCGAGTGGAACTGGGACCAGTTGATAACAATTTCTTTTATTGTGGTCTGAGACAGTCTTGCTTTGCAGCTCAGGCAGGCCGTGAGCTCAGTCTGTAGCCCGAGCTGGTCTCCAACTCAAACGATCCTCCTGTCTCAGCCTCCGGAGTTCTGAGACGACACGCCCACCTGCTAATGAATGTGCGCTTGGGTACCGTGATGGTTTAGTCTTGTTGTCGGGATAACTACACTTCCAGGTACGTGTGAGAGAGGAAGCCTGCTCCCTGCCCCCATGCAGGCCGCAGAAGTAGCACGTGGCCAAACCGGAGTAGTGTCACCCCTACATGCCCACATCGATGCAGTCAAGACCAACAGCTGTAGCATGTGCTCTTGGGCTCTTCTCCCAGGGAACTGGACACTGTTTCATGCAGAAATGTGTGCACAGCTCTCCCTGGCAGCTCTGTGGTTAAACCAATCACGACCCATTCGCAGCTTAAGAATGTGGAGTACTACACAGCAACAAAAAGGGACAGACAGATCTGGGCAGGACCTCAGGGAAATGCCACCGAGGGGACCAAGCTAGTGTCACAAGGGTGTCCTGCATGGCCGCTTTTATGATCACTCTCCAAAGGTGGAGCTGGGGACAAGGATGGCGGAGGATGGCACGTTTTGATGATGAGGGGGTGTCTCCGCGTCGGCTGTGCTTGCACGACGGCTCTGCATGCACGTGTGACCTCTGCACTTCCCCAGTGCTGGCATCCTGCCACGTGCAGAGCTGGGCTGTGGGCACGGGGAGACCTGGGCATGGTGCTGTGCGTGGCAACTGTGCCCACTTGGCACTGCCGTGACTTCGAAGGACTCAGTTTGAGAAGCTGGGCTGGGAAGGCAGCAGGGGCCCCACACGTGCTCTCTGGCGTGGAGCTGAGCACGGGGCTCATGGAGGCGCACTGTCGCCTGCCCGGTGCTGGGTGCTCTGGGACATCCAGACCAGGAGACAGAGCGGCGCCGTGACGTGGCCCCGGGAGAAGGAGTGGCGCTGTGACGTGGCCTCAGCACTTGGGGGAGGGGAGGGCTAATGGCTGGAGAAACTGGGGGTGGGTGGCACCGTGTCCAGTGCAGGGAGCAAGAGGACTGTGCACCCACTACTGCCTGTTTCAGCACAGCCTGGAGAGGATTTTGTTGCTCCTGACATGGAGAGACAGGGCCCCCTGGCCCCTGTGCTGAGGACCCTGCTGGCCCATGGCCTGCTGAGCACAGGGATCAAAGTGCCGCCTGGCCCTCACAAGCATGCATGATCATTCTGCCTGGAGCCAAAACCCAGGCTCGGCACGGGCCTGGCCACCGAGGGCACGCGCCATGGTGTCACGTCTCCTGGGACACTTTCCCAAGCAGAGGCCACAAGGCATCCACAGAGGGAAAGATGACCGTGTCCCTGTGCCACCTCTGTGCCTCTCTGCCCCTGGGCAGTGACCAAGCATGTCTGAGTCCCCTGTGTGCCCCTCCTGGAAGCTCCTTCCTATCATGGGATACAAAGGCCGCCCAGCTCCTCCTCTGACCAGTAACACCCTGGGCTTTATTAAGGCATCCTGAGGCTGAGCGCTTGGCCGCTCCGGAGGGCGGGTCTTCCGGTTTGGAGACCCGGAAGACTCAGCCTTCTTCTCTCTTGTCCTCGGTGGCTGACCTGGTGTTGGTTGGGGAGAGGAGGTCACGGCAGCTCTGCAGCTGGCTGTCTGAGAACCGGGTCCCCCTCTCCCACCTGCCCAGGGAAGACTGCTTTGTCGCTAATACTGTTAACACCCGGTGCCGTGGACCAGGGACACTGACCACTGTGTCCCTGGCACCACATACAGCCGAGAGGCCTCTTTCAGCTTCTCATGGGAACAAATCGCTCTCTTAGAGCCTCCAGAGCCTCAGATGACAGGTGCATGTTGGCATTTTTTCCTTCTTGTAGAGAAAGCAAGGAACAAAGCCCCAATGCCCTGGATGGGTGGCCAAGCTGCAGCGGGAGACACCCCTCTCCAGCATGGGGTGACGCCTTATAGACCTTACCTACTCATCCTGGCAGAGAAGGTACCTAGTTGTGTTTCGGATATAGCGCCTCGAGTTCTGAAGAGAATCCAAGAGTCTTTGGTCAGTGCCAGGCCCCTGGGGCTGCACCTCAAGGTTTAAGCCCTAAGAAGGCTGGGAAAGCCTACACTATGAGAGAAGGCTCTCTAAACACTGCAGAGAAGCTACTGGTGCACACCTGTCACCCCAGCACTGGGATGGCTGAGGCCGGAGGATCGCCAGGGGTTCAAGGCCAGCCTGGGCTACACAGAGACACCCTGTCTCACAAAGCAAACAAAACATGAAAACCAAAGACCACTGCAGAGGCTTGGCATGGAGGCCCGCGTGTCTTGACCCAGCTACTTAGGAGGCTGAGGCAGGAGAACCACAAGTTTGGACTGCTTAGTGCCCAGGCTAAGTAAAATGTAAACGGTGGGGTCTGGGATGTAGCTCAATAGTTAGAGCGCTTCCTCATCCTGCAGGAGGCCTCGAGCCCAAGGGCCAGAGCCATACTAAACAAGACCACCAGAAAGCTGCAGAGCACTGACTACGCCACTTGGGGGTGGGGCCTGAGTGGTGCCTGTCAGCCGAGATCAGGGTCACGCGCCCTTGGTCCTTCCCACTCTGCCTGTCTCGCTGCAGAAGAGGGTGTGGGGAGACGCTGCCCGGTGTTCCCGGCGCTGACACAGTGGCGCTGAGGCTATCTGGCCCCAGCACCCTGGCCTGGCCGAGAGCAAATGGTTTTCCCAAGAGGCCCCGCATTCACGTGCTGTCACCACTGGGTCCCGCTGAGGCACCCGAGGGCCTGGGAGTGCCACGTGCCTGCCAGTCTAACTCAGATGCCCTGCGGTCGTAGTGGGTCTTGCGGTCATCCAGCCGCCTCAGGATGGCCTGGTTTTCCAGGGTGATGCGCGTGAGCTCTCGGTTCCGCATTTCTCTGTTCAAACTGAAAAACCCCAGGGTGGGTGGAGCCAGCACAGGGCAGCGCCCATCTGACTGCACCTCGTTGGAGTGTATGGAGGGGTCACCTCGGGTCCCCAACCCTGCTGCCAGCCGGAACACGCAGCTCTGTGGGTCTCGGATGAATCTTAGGCCTGCGTGTCCTGTCCAAGCTCTCAGAAACCAGCACCGAGGGGGCCTGTGGGTTAGCTTACTCGTCCAAGCGCCTTCTTGGGCAAACCCAGTCAGGCGCAGGGGACTGCGGTTTGATCCCAGCTCCACATGCCTGACAAGACCTGCACTTAAGGCAGCCTGAGCCAACCAAAAACAAATCCTCAGAAACCAGCACCAGCAGGGGCTGGCACAAGGTCACAAGGTCGCAATGTCATAAAAGCCTACGCTGTGACAAGCCTGGGTAAGCGTCCTCAGTGCAGCCCAGGTTAGCGCCAGCGCCCGTGGCAGCGGCGACAGATCCCCCTCCTGAGTTTGCCTTCTCCCTAGCATGGGCTCCAGGACAGCCCAGGGGACCCCTCTCCCCAGAACCTTGCCCAGAGCCCGGCCGGTGCGGCGTCACCTCTTGGAGAGGTACGAGTTCCAGCAGTCCACCCTCGCGGGGCCACGGTGTGCGCTGGCGATCTTCTCACACAGCTGCCTGTTCTCGTGCTCGATTTTGTCAATTTTCTTTTGCTCATACTGTAAGAGGCCCCGGCCCGCCACGGTGACACACAGGGCTGAGCATGGGCCCCCCTCTTGTGATACTGTGGGAAAGGGGACCTCAGGGAGACAGGGAGTGCTCAGGGGACACGGGCGAGCAGGGGAGGTGTCTTGGTCAGAAGAGTGCTTTGAAGGCTGAGTGTGTGTGTGTGTGTGTGTCTTTAAAACAGATAAAGACCAACCAGCTGCGCCCACCCACAGAGCATGGAGGATACCTGCAGTTTGCTCAGCTTTAAAACAAGATGTGTGTGTACCACGGGAGGCTTGGTGTCCACGGTGGGCTTTGCTAGAGGGGACAGCAGGAAGAACAGTGTCATACCCCAGGGACCTGGGCCTCACCACAAAGGCTTTGTGTGTGGTGGGGGGGCATGGTCTCACACTCAAAACCCTCCTCCTGCCTCAGCCTGCAGAGAGCTCGGATCGCAGGTGTGAACCACCATGCCCAGCCTCACCCCAGCAGTTTTGGTGTTGGCCGTAGGCCCCGCCTGCTCTCTCAGTTGGGCCCCAGACTGAGCTGAAAGAAGGTAAGAGTCCGTGGGACTTAGAGACAGCAGATACATCACGGTCGGACGGTGGTGCTGTGTGACACTGCCCCAAGGCGCCAGCCCACGTCCTGCACTGAGTTCTTATCAGAGTTCAGGCTGAGCAGCATCCGAGACGAGCCCTGGGGCCCATGCGTGACTCCGTCCCCTGCGCAGCACTCGGCAGGGTGGGCCGAGCTGCCCCCCAGCTGGAGCCAGGCCCTGGCTGGCTTGGCTGCAGTGACTGACATATCCCCTCCTAAAGCCCGGCTGCAGGTTCCCTGCACTGCCCGCACCTATCTGGAGCCGGTTCTGGTGAGAGAGGTAGTGGCCCAGGTCCAGCTTCTTCCTGAAGGCAGTGGTCTGCCGGTGGTTAGAGACAATCACAGGGTAGGCCAGGTAGGCCAGGGAGCTGTTCATCTTCTCCTCTTCCTTGTGTTTCTGCAGAAGTGAGGCACCAGTGGCTCTGTGAGGGGCCGGGCTGAGCCCAGGGACAGCTGTCACAGTCAGCCAGTGTGACATCAGGGAGCTCTGCGGAGAGACTGGAAGAGCGCGTGCCTGGCTGTCTCTGGCTGTCATTTTATTTGCTTTCTACTTAGGAGAATTCCTAATTTTATTATTATTACTACTTCTTTTTCTTGAAGCAAGTTCTCACTAGGTAGTCCAGGCTGGCCTCGGATTCACTTACACTGATCCTCCTGCCTCAGCCTCCTAAGTGTTGGCATGACAGGCATGCTCCACAATGTCTCGCTGTTTTTCAAACCAACTAAAACTTTTGGGGTGCAGGATGCTAAGCTGACCCATGCCCACAACACTGATCAAGTCAGGGCGGTCAGTATTTCTGCCCCTTGGGACAGAAATGCCTTTCTTTTGCTTTCTTGATTGTTTGAGGAAGAGTGCTACTATGTAGCTCAGGCCAGCCTTAAACTTGGCACAGTTCTGCCTCGGTCTCCCAAGCGCCAGGCCGCCACGCCCTGCTTTATTTTCTGCTAAAGTAGGTCCACATCTAGAGGGCTTGGCAAGAGAGGCTGGCTGTGCCCCCTGGGAAGGGCAGTGGTTTCTTCTGCGTCAGACGGCTCTGGCTGAGCACAGGCCAGGCTGAGCACAATGGGGCTTGTGGCTGCCGCCGGCTGTCCCCACTTTCGTGGGGGCGTCTCCAGCAAAGCCCCGCGTGGAGCCACTGTGCCGGGGAGGCTGGGACACCGAAGGAGCGCTCACAGGACTGCGTGTGGTAGAGCAGCTAGGCTCCCTGGGCTTGGATCTCCAGACCAGAACGGCCTGGGAGGGCCTTGGACCTGGAGCATTTTACCTCCTGTGGGGGCGGCGGGGGCACGGGGTCTCAAGGGCTCGCTGGAGCCTCCTGTGTCCACTCCCGGAGGTCACCTTGTGGTCACCGAGCGCAGGGAAGGGCGTCCTGCGGCACGTCTCACTCACCTCCAGCAAATGCGCCTGAAGTGTGGGCTCCGGCTTGGAACCGAGCCGGCGACCCAGGGTGGGGACCCTCAAAGGGGACAGGGGTTGTGCTGGGCCCACAGGGACAGGGACGGTGCCCCACACTGAGAGCCTGTCCGTCTCAGTTTACAGTCACAGAAACCAGCTTCTCCACACTCAAGAAGGCGGCACGTCCACCCGGTGCACGCCCCAGGGTCCTGCGGAGAGCGGAGGAGCCCACTGGCCTTTCGCGTCACCTCCCGGCACCGGCCACCTAGCAGCCGCGGCAGGGCTGGAGGCGGGGCGCCGCCGGGTGGAGGCGATAGTGTAGGCGGGGCCAGACGACAGGCGGGGCGTGAGGCTGGATTAGACCAGTGGCTAGGCCCGGTGAAGGCGGGGCTAATGGTGGGGCGGGCTGGGGGCGTGGCCAGGCGCGGGTGGGACTCAGCGGACAACGGGCGGGGCCAGGAGAAGGGTGGGGCCGAGCTGGGTAAGGGGCGGAGTCAGGAGGGCGGGGCGGGGCGGCCCGGGCCCCAGCTCCCGCCCCGCCCGCCGCCGTCCGGCTGTGCCCGGCACAGGCCCTGCCGCCATGTCGGGCCCATTCGAGCTCTCGGTGCAGGATCTCAACGACCTGCTGTCGGATGGCAGCGGCTGCTACAGCCTCCCAAGCCAGCCGTGCAACGAGGTCGCGCCGCGCGTCTACGTGGGCAACGCGTGAGTCGCCTGCGGGCGGGAGGGCGGGGTGAGCGCGAGGTCCTCTGTCCTGGGGCCTCCCGGTGACGGGGACCCAGGGCCCTGAGGGCCTGAAGTTCATTCTAGGCCGGAGTCGAGGCCCTCACGGCCGCGTAACAGGTGGCCTGGTGCCACCAGCCAGTGTCCGGCCCCGCACGTCTTCCTACAGCTGCCGGGCTCTGCCGTCAGCTCACCGCCGAAGGTCTGCCCTTGTTGGCATGGCAACGTGCTGACGTCATGAGCCGGGCGTGGTGCTTTCCGGCTGTGCTCTGTCCAGAGACCCCCCAAGTGGGATGGGGAGGCCGCGCCCCTGGTGGCTGTGGGTGAGACAGATCGTAGAGGCCCCAGTTGCCACCTAGAAAATGCTGCTCCTGTCCCACCAGGAGGAAGTGCTTTTATTGCTGATCACTCAAGTTTTTATCAAGTTGACTTCCTCGTTTCTCTGTGATTCACACTAGTGAGAATTGAGGGGCTGGGGAGATAGCTCCGAGGCACAAGTGCCTGCTGGGCAAGTGCAAGGTCGTGAGTTCGAACCCTGGTCCCACAAAAAAAAAACAAAACAAAACACACTAGTGAGAATTTCCCAGCCTCCCCTTTCCTGAATGGTGAGAGTCCAGTTAGGGTGGCCCGCAACCAGCGCGGCCCGCCCATACCAGCCTAGAGCTCCGCGTCGGCCTCCAGACCTCCAGGCACACCTCTCCTCACTGACTTTGGAGGGAAGGTTGCGGAGGGTCGGGTCGTGAGGGCGGGGCCAGTGTCCAATCTGTGCCCTCCAGCCTACCGCAGGAAGCGCCAGGCCCCATCCTCCCTCAGCCGCCTGCACTGTCGCTGTGCCAGGAGGGACCGGCCCACGCTCGCTCACAGCATGGTCACGACAGGGGCGCGTGGGCTGGTGAGCTGGCACTGGAGGAGGGGACCGTGGGGGTGTCTCTCTTTTCTTCTGCTGGGTGTCCCAGCAGGGAGAACATCAGCCTTGCCTCTCACTCTGCACTGAGCCATCCTCCCTCCCAAGTCGGAGCCAAAGTTGGCAACGGCTCTTGGCAGCCAGTCTGGCAAGTGTGACCACCATGGATGACGGCACATGCATCCAGCACACCGGGCATGCTGGTGTGTGCCCTGCAGTCCCAGCTACTTGGAAGGCTGAGACGGGAGAATTACAAGTTCAGGAACCTGAGGTCCACATAGGCAACTGAGACCTTGTCCCGTAATAAAGTAAAACTAGGGGTGATTGACTGGTGGCTTGGCCTGCACCAGGCCCTGAGTGCTTCCCCAGGGCTGAAAAGGGAAGGAAAAGAGGAAGGTCCCCGTCCTCTGAGCAAATCTGACCTTGGCTCGCTGGCAGCTATAGTCACAGGGACACGGATGTTGCTGCCCCGTCATTCCTCCCAGGTGGCTGTGTGGACGGGCAGATGCCACCATACAGGAGGTGCTCCGTGTAAAGGCAAACCACGGCGGGGTTCTTTATTGTGGAAAGGAAATAAAGGTCATGCCCTGGCCATTCAGATAGAATGTTTTGGGCTGCCACCCCCCAAGTGCCAGGGCCCCCACCAGGGTTCCAGCAGCCTACCTAGGGGGTCTCTCAGAACAGGGAGGGGCCACCTGGCAGGCAGCAGTTCGGTCACTCATGTTTATGCCCAATACCACCTGGGATGGGGACAGGCCTAGGGCTGGCTGCCTGCACCTCCAGACACCCGAGTGCCACCATGTCACCAAGGGCTCACTGCGCACTTGGTACTCCAGGCAGGAGACACTCTTGTCTTCTTATTGACAGAGAGGGAAACTGAGGCAGAGACGGATTACAGGGCTTGCTCAGGGGAGCTTGGCTGTTTAAGGCCCAGCCTCCTGGCTTGGTGCTGCCTGGCATGGGGGGAGGGGGTGCATGTCTGCAGCAGTGTTAGAGGGGACACCGTGGCCCGTGGTGTGAAGCCACCGGTCTATTTGTGGATGCTGTGGTAACGGGATACGGCAGAGTGTGCGAGGTCACGGTGTGCAGCATGGGCCCCGGGCTCCCCAGCTATGTTCCGCTGGCCTCCTTTAGAGGCTGCCGCTGCCTCAGCCCCGCCGCATCTCCCACCAGGTCGGTGGCTCAGGACATTGCCACCCTGCAGAAGCTGGGCATCACCCACGTCCTGAATGCGGCTGAGGGCCGGTCCTTCATGCACGTCAACACCAGTGCCAACTTCTACCAGGACTCGGGCATCACCTACCTGGGCATCAAGGCCAACGACACACAGGAGTTCAACCTCAGCGCCTACTTTGAGAGGGCCTCAGACTTCATTGACCAGGCCTTGGCACAGAAGAATGGTGAGGGGCTGCCTGCCACCTGGGAGTGGGGCTGGCTTCAGCCAGGTTTTCCTGGAGCCCCTGCCTGCTACACCTGGCAGTCTGCGCATTGGTCTCTACTGTGGGCTGCTACATGGCCCCCAGTGACCACATGCGCCCTCTCATGTAGCGGTGCCCGAGGTCCCCGAGGGGGTGTGTTAGGTCTACGGGGTGAGTTCCTGAGGTGGTGGAGCGGCTCGCCAGTGGCTTCCGCACCCGATTCTTTGGCCAGCAGATTCAGGGACACAGCTGCCTGTGACTGGTTGAGGCCCCGGTCAGGAGAGCTGCTCGAGGCTGGCGCTGACGGGCACGGGGCCCGGGGAGCTGTGGGCTGCGGCTGAGCGGCTGGCCCCCTCCCTTCTCCTCTCTTCGCTGTGCTGTCCCCCATCCCTGTGTAGAGACGAGGTAACCGAGGAGGCAGGAGCGTCCTGTCTGTGCCCCTGGCCCCTCCACTCCTGGTCTGGGGGCCCTGTCCAGCTGGCTGCGGTGCGCAGTTCCCCTCCGCCAGCCATGCTGCATGTCCATGTAGACAGGGCCCGGGCCCGCTAAGGGGAGGCTTCTGCTCTGCGTCTGGCCTCAGAGCCCCTTGACGTCACTTCCTGTTCGGAGGCTGCCCTCCACTTGGCTCTCCTGCCCACCCATGCCGTGATGTTGGCCTGGTGTCCCCCACACAGCCTGTCTTGGACAAGGTCCCCATCCGCACCCCCAAGAACACTGTCCTTGGCAGGCTGCTGGTGGCTACTCGATGGGGGACACTGAACCTTTTAGGTTCCAATACCATGGGCAGCAGATGGGACAGCCGTGACTCAGCAGAAATAGGACTGGGGGTTGTCGCCGTCACTGAGACTGGGCGGGGATGGCAGAGGGTGGCGAGGAGGAGGCGCAGGCATGGCTGCAGCTGCCCAGGGGGCACTGGAAGCACCACAGACTCTGGGTCCACTCTGTTGAGGGGCAGCGCTTATAAGGGGCGCAGAGGAGGGTGACGGGTGCTGAGCAGGGCCAGCAACGTCCCCTCTGTGTCCCCCTGGGTGGAGGCTGCAAGTTCTCCAAGACCAGGGCCACCTGGGTCATCCTGCTGGCATGCCAGTCACTAGCCCTGGGATATCTGAAGCCACACAGGACACCACAATGTCTCCCTGCCTCAGCTGGTGCACAGGCCCCAGAGGGGCAAGTGGGCCACTGGGCAGAGGTCCGGAGATATCCTGTGCTAGAGCAGGGCGGCGCTGGTGTTACTACCCTGCGCAGAACAGCACAGAAATGCGGACGTAAGACACAGGCAATGTTATCTGGGGAGTTTTCTACTGGCTGCTAGCTTGCCTGCTGCCTGCCTGCTGCCTGCCTGCCTGCTGCCTGCCTGCTTGCCTGCCTGCCTGCCTGCCTGCCTGCC
>PVJA010031373.1:0-24971 GCA_004027025.1 Myocastor coypus
TGGGATCACGACTCCAGTGACACTTCATGTGCTTCTTTGTTTCATCACGCTGTCGCCTAAGTGCAGTCTCTAGTCTTGCCTGTCTGCTCTTCCAGCGATCCTGTCAGCGGGCAATGGGAGTCGCAGCTCTGCCCAGGTCTCCTCCGCACCTTCACTCCTGTGTCCGCTCTTGCCAGGGCCCCTCCCTCATACCTTAAGGCTTCTCCCGGCTCCTCCACCTGGCCCGCACTTCGTAATCCTCACACCCGACCCATTGATTCTTCTATGCCCCATGAACGCACATGTATGCTTCACCAGACCCTTGCTTCTGTATAACCAGTACGCTAGAGTAATAACTTCTGAAATGTCTGAGAAAATCAAACCCTGCTGCTGGGGCCTGGGGTGCCTGCTGATCACCCTCGCTTTGCCTCCGCGTGCTCTGTGCCCACATCGTGCACCCCTCCTTCCTCCCTCTCTCGTCCTCGTGCTCACGGCCGTGCCCCTGGGCCCACCGCTTCAGAGCCATCTTCATGGGCAGAGCCCACTGAGAATCCACGCCTCAGCAGTTCCACGGGCTAGAAAGTGTCAGCTCGCGGGCACCACTGTGAGCGCCTCTTGTCATTGTAAAGGCTGAAGGGGACCTTTGTGAATCTTAGGATGCTTCCATAAATTTAAAATATGTGGGCATGAGTTTGCTTTTCTGGAAACGTATGTTTTCTGGCTGTCTCTGCATATTAGATCACCTGCTCCCTCTCTGTGCTCTGCTCCCCTCCTCCACCTGAAGATAAGCTATAAATAAATGAATAAAGAAAGCAGAAATAAATGAAAGACTCAAACTGTCCCCATATTTTGATTGCTTATATTTTGCACAGTTTTTGCTTGTGGATGTGGTGTGTTCTCTCTCTCTCTCTCTCTCTCTCTCTCTCTCTCTCTCTCTCCCTCTCTCCCTCTCCTTCTCTCTCTCTCACTCTCTCTCTGTCTGTCTCTCTCTCTGTCCCACTTCCTCCCTCTATTTATTTAGCTCACATTATTCTCAGTGACTTTAATACTAATAATTTCCTTTATTTCTTCATTTTAAACATCTACCTCAATTTTACTTGTCTTGAAGCCCTGGGTTTTGGATCCAATCGGGACGCTGCCTGAGTATTGAGACCACACCCTCGCTGCAGATGTTGGACTGAGGCTTACGCATGAAGCTGAAGCTTTCAAGTCAGATCTTGGCATGACACCTGACGCCCCCTTTTGTCCATCTGGAGCATCTGCTTTTCTAGACAAATTCTTTTCTGACTTCCAAACATAGCTCCAGCCTGGCACGCGCTCGGTTCCTTCACCACACATACCCGTCTTCCTCAGTCCTCAGTGCATCCCACCCTCACACCCACACTGCCTTCGGGGGCCAACGACTCTTTGCAAGCAGCAGCTTCCGGAAACTTGCCATTCTCCTGCTTTAGTGTGGCGTGATTGCTCTGTCCGTCTCCTGTGCGGCTGTCCCCTGGGGGCTTGCCTTTCCTTCCATTTTGGGTCAAGTTCAGCCTCTGAGGGCCTAACAGCTTAGGCTGCTAGCTCCACACGTCATTTTGCGTGGGCTCCACCGGCTCCTGAGGTCTTGGGCAATTCCTCTGCAGCCGCGTGCGCTCTCGTGTGGACTCTCCTGAGCCCTCTTGTAGGTTGCAATTGGCCATCGCTGCTGTTCCACTGGTCCACGCTTTCCGCGTTAGTCTTGCTTACACTCCATTCGCCGCAGCCTCAAGTCCCATCCATGTACCATTTCTCTTGTGGCTTTCTTTCACATTTTTGTGGCTCTCCAAGTTTCCAATCTCTGTTCTAGAAAACTTCATCAGTTCTATCTTACAACCTTCGTGTGGTTCTTATGTTTTCAATTATGCTCTTCAGTCCTAGTAACTTGTTCTGATGTTTAATGGCTGCTTTCTACATAGCACATAATTACTCTTCGTGGCTGCAGTATTACCCTGAGGGTCTCCAAAGAGAGGACACAATGTTTTTAAATCTTCTTTTATTTTAGAAAGTACCTAAGTTGGGAAAATTTTCTTATTTTCGGTATTGGTCTTTGATTTTCAAATACACTACCTGTAGCAAGGGGTAGTGACTCAGTTACTGGTCGGTAGGTCAAGAAGAACGGGGAGCAATGCTCAGTGGGCAGGGGAGATTAGGGCAACTGGCTGCTTTAAGGGTAGTGAGTCAGGGACCTGGCTTTTACACAGGATTTGCTTTAAAGTCTGGAATTAGAAGAGATCCACCCTCCGGTGCCAACATTAAAATTAGCTCTTTTATTTCTTACCAGAGTTCCTTGGAGTTATTCTGAGAACCGTGGGTGACGACAGCAGGATGTTCTACAGCAGGAGGGTGGGAAAGGGTTGCAAGGTTGATGCTTGGTGAGTGGTGACATCTCCAGGTTCTCAGCTGGACTGTGCCTCTTGGCTGGATCCCCACGGCGTGCCCTGTCTGTGAGCATCGTGATTGTGACAGTTCGTTGTTGTGTAACTCGCGCAAGAAATGCCCAGCTGATGGGCTGGACTCTGGACGGGACTGCGCAATGGACTCTGAAGACGGCAGCCCCACCTGGGTGTGGGTGGCACCCATCAGGGCGTTGTAGCCTGGATGGGATAAAAAAGGAGACAGAAAGGAATCTTGCCTCTGTCCCTCGTGGAGTGCCATTCCTGACCATGGGAATTAGCCTCCAACCTCCCAGGGCAGCACTCAGCTTCCTGATGCGGCATCGCAGGGACCCTATAGGCAGCATGGTGCCCCTGACTTTGGCTTGGCTCCTGCACATCTCCAGAGGGCAGAGAGCCCTTCTGCAGCCGACTCTGCGGGTGGCCATGGTGGTCAGCCTGCCTCCTAAAGCTACAGATATCCCAGGCCAGGCTGCAGCTTGTGATTCTCCTGCCTCAGCTTCCAGAAAGCTAGGCTTGCACGAGTGTACCACCATGCCTGGCTGTAAGCAAAGGACTGAACAAAATGTTTTTCTGCCGCTAGCAGTAAGTAAAAAGTCCAGAAGATTTCAGTCTTACTATCATTGCTGCTACTCACACTAAGCCATGGTTAGCGAACTCTGTGGACCTCAAAATCAGTATCTTTAAAGTTGAGGGACTTCTTAATTTTTTTTCCTCTCTAACGTTACCATTCTACATTCATTCCAAGATGTTTATAGTTAAATATAAAAGCACTCTTCAGGTTATTACGGAGTGTCTTCTAGCTGTATGTTCTGCTTAGCAAAGCACAACTTCGAAGACGTAGTGTCGATAAACAAGAGGGAGAAGACCTTGTCCTTCAAAAGAGGATGACCTTTCCAGTACAAATTAGGTCTGAGGGGACAGGGCTGGCACGAAACAGTGAGGTTTTAGTTATCAGAAAAGATAAGGGCAGCTCGGTTTGCTGAACAGAAGTCACCCCAGAGCCTGGGAGCACCGGCTTTCCCCTCTGTGAAGGCTCCTGTTGTGGACCCTTTGCTCAATTAAGAGAGCCAGAGCACGCGCAGAGTGCCGTGACGCGCCAGCTAGAGATTTGGGATTAATAATCTGCACGTGAGATCTTGGAATCCAATTCTTACAGTTTTGGGGTTTGTGCCGGTGAGCTGGAGACCCAGGGCCAGATGGCTGCGGCAGTTTCCCAGAGAAGCAGGGGACGATTAGTTGGAAACATCTGCCGGCCTTGCTTCCTGTTTCCCACACCCTGGCTGAATTCACACCAGAGGCCGGATTCCTTGCAGCGCTCCCTACACGCGGGCGTGTGAAAGCGGGCTCAGCTCGCAGGAGTTCCCATCAGGCGCCTCTGATGGCTGCAGCCCCGGTCGGAGGACTCGTTAGCGCACTGCAGCATGCACTGTGCCCTCGCAGGTTTCCTCCGTGGGCAGGGTGGACAGAGACGCAGAAGGCCCGGCCCAGGCAGCAAGCCTAACTGGCTCTGCTGTAATTGGACCCTGGAGAACAGCTGTCCCCGCAGCTGGCGGCCCCTCCTCTGGGAATAAAAAGCTCTATTCCTTTGTCTCAGTAGCATCCACTGAAACTCAGGAGATGCTAGCACTAAAACATTGGGTGGGAAAAGTTAACTAGACTGCATAAAAATAATATAAATCCGATCCTAATTCATGAAATGGTGTACTTATTGGCAAATTTTCACTTTACTGAGCAATTCAATTTGTTTTTGCATGATGTATGAAGCATTTTTAGGGTGATGTTGGGTCTGTGGGAAGAGAAGTGAAATAAATTCTGGTTACAAAGCATTAACTGGGATTCCTTACAGCAACAGCATCTTCAGCTGGTGTCTGCAGGCTGAAAGAGGCAACGCTTTTCATGGCAGATGCAGCGCCCCTGTTAGTGACCCTGTGTTCCTCAGTTCCCCTACTACAGGATATTCAAAGATCTGAAGTAAGGGGCCTGGGAGATAGCTCAGCGGACTAAGTGTCTGCTCAGCCCAGCACAGGGACTGGGGTTTGATTCTTGGCACCATATGCCTCACCACCCCGGGGCACACTGAGCTGGGCACTGAGACCTGGCTTAGTGGCGTGGTGTGCCTGTAATCCCAGCACTGGGGAGGCTGAACATAGGTGGATTAGTACTAGTTGGAGCTATATCATGAGACCCTGTACCAAATACATAAAATTACCAAAAAACAGAGATCTGAAATACCAGTTCTTATACTATGGAGGTAGCAGCCAAGCTGTGTCGCTGCCCTCCTGTTCCTAAGAGTCTCTGTTGGTAAACCTGGCCTCCTTTCCCGTGCTTTCTCCTGAAGTCCCAAATCTCCTTGCTCCTCAGCCTAACGTGGGTCAGTTCATCTTTGTCTCGTTGTGTGTCTCTTGCACATGGCACTCTTCTCACTCTAGTGGGACTCCTGAGGGCGGACGTTAGCTCCTGCTTAACTTCCTTCCTTCCTTCCTTCCTTCCTTCCTTCCGGGCCTAGACGTCTCCTTTCTCAGTCTACTCACTGTACCACGTCACATTCTCAGTGCAGCTCCAAGTTCTCTGGGATTTTAAAGGTTCTCTTCGGTTCTTTTCATTCCCCTGTGTTCATAGAGGACTACTGTAAACAGAAGGCGGCATTGACTTGCCCATAGCTGCAGAAAACTAAGAAATACAATGAAACAAGCATGTTGTCACAACTCAAACCATAGTAGACTTTGACAAATGAAAGCACTAAGAATAATTATAGGATGAAATTTCGAGGGCTAGAACCAGCAAATCACTGCAAGACAATTTGCGCACAACTGTGGTTAAGTATTCCAGACACATCCTACAATGCACAGGCTGGATTCCTAGGCAGCTCAGCACTCCGAAGATGCCTTGCGTAGGGGGCTGACTCCTTGAAGCAGTGCGTGCCCTTAGATAAAGCTTCCGCTTTCAAATCACATTTTTCCTTTTTTCCAATTTATCGTGGGAGCTCCTTCCCCACAGGAAAGCAATCTCTGAGATACAGCCATTCAAAACTAGTAATCACTGAATCAGGGCTATGGAAAACCTTTAGCCATTGTCTTATTTTAAAACTAGAGGACTGCTGGCCGGGCTGTGCCCCCTCTCTCCCTCCCACCTGCGTCCACCCTCCTCCTCTGACCCGTGGTCTTGGGCTTCTGGTAGAAGCTAATTCTTACACTGCTTGAACCTCTTGCTTCACCCACATGCGTCCTGCTGCTTTTCAGGTAACCATGACAATATCTCGCAGCACTGAGGCTATGCGCCTCATGAAAGGCAGCTGTGCCATCTTTAGTAAGTGCACCTTCCCAAAATATGCACATGCACACAAACAAATATCATGGAAAAGCAGCATGGCATTTGAGAGCACCTCAGACATGGAGTGTGTAATCGAATGATTTAACCAGTGGAAGGAGCCATGCTTGTACGGCTGGGCACAAGGGAAGGCCTCCGAGTCCTTGCTAATGCCAAACCAAGATCTGAGCTTCTTTCTAAATTATTCCAAATATTGTAATTCCCTCAAGGTTGGCTTTCAAAAATATACATTCATAGAAGTGTTTGTGAATTAATCATAGCAAGGGTGGAGGTAGAGATATTTTGTGTCTTGGAATATAAAAGAGAAAATATAAGTAACTATTAGTTGCTTCATATTTCTAATGAGACAATGGACACAGCATGAAGACACAGTTGAAGAAGTTTAAGGCTGAGACGCTAGTCACCAGCTCACCCCTTTGGGGATCTTTGACCTGTAGACGGCAGCCTACAGTAGGCTTTGGAGTCTCACATCGGTAGGTTTAGTTATCACCCCCTTCCTGATCATCTAGGTATCTCCCATTTTGACCTCTATGGATTTCTGGGGCATTGTTGAATCGCAAGAAAAACATAAGAACCATTGAAAATAAATCTTTTTCATCTTTAATCAAAATATTATCTGAGACATGGACAATATAAGAAAGATAATAGACATTGTCCCAGAACATGAAGGAAGAGTCACACAGGTATGCAGCTGAGACTCATAGTGATACTCCTGTCTCAGCCTCCTCAGTGCTGGGATTGCAAGCGTGTGCCTCCATATCTAGTTTAGGCACCACACAGAGCATGCCTGGGGATCCGGGCCAGCATGGGATGCAGCACCAGGGATCAAACCCAGCTCCTTGCCATTACCAGGCAGGCACTTATGGCGCTGGGCTACGTTCTTACCCCAAATTCACATTCTTTCTAATTTGACACAAAACATGAAAAAAAATTGACCTCCACTGGCCAAGTACATCTCCATCTGAGTGCAAAGATAACATCAAGCTTTATTTCCAGTTATAGAGCTGTGAATCTGGAAATCTACAACAAAAGTAACTGTACAAACCAAGTAACAAACTAGGAAATCTGGGCAGTCGTCTTCCAGAAAGCATAAACTCAAGGGAAAGCTTTACAAGTAAAACTTTGAAAATATTCTACATGATGTTAATGAACTACTTCATATCAAAACGTAAGATATGACCAGGCCACACTTAGAAATTTAACACAGGCATGGTCTCTAGAGGCAGAGAGGGTCATCCTCCCCAGATCCTGCACATCAGAGTCTCCACATGAAGAGGATCCAGAATCCCTTCTCCTAGGGTGAAGACTGTCAGATATGGAGCAAGGTATCTTCAGGGGAACTCCAACTGCGCTGAAAATCAGGAGGTTCTCTAACATGTGAGCTGCTCAAAAGGGGCTGTGAATTCCAAGCCCAGAATGATGAATTCTCCAAACAACTTCCTTGATGAGAATCAGAGACAGAAGGGAGGCAGATGAAAGTAGGGTGAGAAAACGTGCCACCTCAGCAATGTAGACAAAGTCATCGAGTGAGAAAAATAACCCCTTTTGCAACCCCTAAGCAGCTAATGCAGTCAAGAACCACCAGTCTATGGCGAAGCCACGAGGTGAAAAGCTGTTGCACCAGAGAGCATTCTCGCCTCTCGAAACCATAGCCCTGGATGACCTCCCAGTTACAAAGGCATCGCTTTGTCCAACCACATAATCAGGTGCCACCCTTTCTGGCAAGTGATCCAATTTAGCCAAGCCCCAAGCTGGACAACCTCAGGCTTTGAAGTCCACATCACTGCAGAAGAACTGTCCCTGCCAAGAAAATATCTAACATGAATCAAATCATCGAAAAAGCACTTGGACAAATCCAGAATAGGGGATTGTCTATAAGACAGCGAGCTGGACTCTTCAATAAAACATTCAGTGTCATGAAAGGCAAAGGCAGTCTGGACCAAGAGAGACTAAAGGGTCAAGACAGCTCAGTGCAGTGTGTTTGCAGATTGCACTGGTCCCAGACTGGAGGAGCCAGGGACAGTAGCCAAAGTTGTCCTTGGAGACAGACAATTTTCACGTGTCTTACATGGGTTATAGAGGAGTATTCTCCACTTCCTTACACGAGAATGCAATTGCATTGTTTAATTGGTGCTATAGACCTTTGCCCCATGCACGTCTCCAGGCAACAGCAATTTGTTACCTTATAGCTCTGCAGGTTGCAAGCCTGACTAGTTTCTCCCTAGGCTGGAACCAAAGCATTGCGAGAGCTGTGATCCTTTTGAGGTTCTAAGATTGAAGTCTGTGGTCTCCTTCATCTTGCAGGGGCCACTGCACGGTGGCTCCAGGCTCTCCTTATGTTCCTTTGAAGCAAGCAGAATTGCCTCTTTCTAAGCATCCTATCTCCCACTGACTGTAGCAGGGGAGGTTCTTCCTGATAAGGATCCATGCAATTAGATTTGGCCAGCCCCAGAAATCCAGAGCAGCTTTCCTTTCTCAACATTCTGTCTTCCCTCATAAGTGGGCTGTGCACTGATCCCTCTGGTCAGGGTGTCTTTGGAGTCAGAGGTAGGACTGGTCCACCTCAAGTGTACTGTGATAGATGAGGAAACTATTTTTGTTCTTAGAGGAAGCAAGTTCAACGACCTAGGAATAACTGCAATATAAATATAACATATGCTTTTGTACACAGTAATCAAATGTAGTAAAATATTGGCATGGCCAGATCTACAGTGGTTTATGTTTATTTTCATTTTTTTCTTCTAGCTGTCTACATATGCAGAGCTCTTTCAAAAGAGGGAAAGAGAAATACTGCAGAACTCTTTCAATCTGCAGACAGTAAGAGTCTCACCGGACTTAGAGATGACATTAGGGTGAAAGGCAGGCAGCTCCGCAGGTCTCACCCCTAAGTGAATGTAGACTAGAATGAGGAGTTTGTTTGAGCAACTACTCATGTTTGCTGGGAAGAGAAAGGCCTGGTAATCTATAGGTGACACAGGGACCTTGTTATGTCTACTGAGATAAAATGATGAGGTGGCCTTTTTGTCCCACTTTGTTGTGACCACAGACTACACTGGTCCTCTGCTGATGGCCTCTGGGGAGGCTGCACTTGGCTGGACAATGATATGAGTTCTGTGAGCACCTGACCAGCTCTGGACTGCACCCTCAGACCTCGATGTGAGCAGCCACGCAGCTTTCAAATGTCTAGGGGAGCTGTTTTCTTTTTATTACTATTATTTTTTTTATTCTGAAGAGTAAAAACAAGGGCAAGAAAAAAAAAGACAGAACAGGGGAACCTATAACAGTACATACATTCCAGATGTTCAAAACAATAACTCTTTAAGAATAATTTATATATTATCTATCTTTACCATCAAATCTGTTGCTCAGATTATCAGATATAGTTATACAAGATGGGACATACTAAATCTGACATTCAGAAAACTGAAGCATATAGAACTCCAAATAAAATCAACCCAATTAAAAGCATACATATAATAATCAAGATCCTAGAAATTCAGCATAAGAATAGTATGCTAAATGCCACTAGAGAAAAGATCACATTTAAAGAAAAACCCACCAGAATAATGGCAGATTTCTCTTTACCAACCATCAAGTCAAGAAAAGCATAGAGCAAAGCACTGTAAGTCTTGCAAGAAAACAAATCCCAGCCCAGACGGCTATACTCTGCAAAACTCTCAAGCATAATGGAGAAGTGAAATACAACCAGAACAAAGAACAACTAAAGAATTTCATGATGACAAAGCCAACCCTATACAGTTTACTAAAAGATATTCTAGAGAGGATCAAAATGACCACAACTCTGTGAAGTAGAATGAAAGAAACCACCAAATAGGGCAAAGAATTAAACACAGGTGAAAAAGAGGTATACAAGAGCAGTCTTTCAATTATTCTTTTGTATACAGCAGCAGAATATTTCCATTAGCATATTCTACAAAGGGACTTCTCCTGAACCCTATTGATCATGATTCTGTCCAGATGTACAGGGTGGATATCAAAGAATTAGCAAGAGCTCAGGCCCACAAGTGACACCGGGCCACCAGTAAGTGTCACGGACACTGTCCATGTCCATGACGTACTAGAACTTTGTGCAATATCGTATCCCTAAACTGTGAGAACTACTAGTTATATAGTTACCATTCCAGTCTTTATGTTATGTTTTATCCTTAGAAATTCTTTACTATCATGAAATCTTTCCTTTTCTCTTATTAACATGTTGAGAGAGCTGTTTTCTTTCCCTTTTTTTTTTTTTTTTTTTCTTTCTCAAATCAAAACTCAAGACCGGGCATGGTACCCTGCACCTGTAATCCTAGCACTCGGGAGGTACAAGCAGGAGGAGAGCTATGAGTCAGCAGTGAGACTTTGTACAAAAAAAAAAAAAAAAAAAAGAAAGAAAGAAAGAAAGAAAAAGTCAAATCAAAACTTAAAACAGTGATGAATGCCTAGCTTTAACTCCATGGCAAATAATGAAGGAGAATATAACCCTTCCAGTGGTAGTTAAATGCAGGAGAAATATTTCAAGGAATATGACATCTTCTGTCATCGAGCAGTCATCTGACAAACATACTGTGGAATACAGAGAGCTGTGAGGAGGCCCGAGGGGGACATAAAGACCGTCAGGGATAGGTAGCGATTATCTCCAGAACACTCACACGCTGCCATGTACATGACAGGCACTCACGACTTCAGCCATTTGTTGTAAACAAAGCATGACCCTCTGCATGCTTATCAGCTGAGTCTCGGTTCAAAGCTCAGTCCTAGACATTCATGTGGAAACTCAATCTGGAGGACGCAGACAGAGCTGTCCTGTAGAGTGACGGAGCTTTGTACCTACATGTTGGACATTCAAATGCTCTCCTACTGCATCTTCGTGGGCTGCTGCACACTGACTGGCCAGCAGAAACGCATGCATGGATGACCATGATGAGAGGAACCATTGGTAAGTATCGTATCTCTAACAGCTATGCCCCATCAAGGTTACCCAGCCTCTAGCTTTATGATGGCCTCTATATGTACTGCCCGGTGACATAAACCCAGAATTACACCGAACAAACCCAGGAGTCTACGTGTAAAATAATTATTTCTTATGTGATGTGATGACTAAATCCGACAACCTTGTTACTAGCATCACCTTGGTTCATCTGGTTGGTATTGGTTTTTGAGGCAGGGTCTGTGTTACATAGTCTAGGCCAATCTTGACCTCACTATGGAGCCCAGGCTGGCCCCAAGTGTACAGCAGTCCTCCTGTCTCAGTGCTGGGATCACTGGCGTGTGCCGCCACGCCCTGCTCGGCCACTGCCGCCTTCTGCATGCAGTACATACACTCTGTGGTGGAAGCAGCTCCCCAGGGAAAAGCACGCCACTTAGTGTGAGAGGAAAATTCATATGCAGAGAGAGAGAGAGAGACACTGGCCTGCCAGGCACAGGCTCTTTATTAGCTGCCCTGTAGAGCTGAATTTGAGTGAGAAGTTTCTGATGTGCTCCAACTCCCTAAGTCCCCCAGAACGAGTGAAAGAGCTGTGCGTTTGGTGGCCACCTCGGCCCCTGGCAGAGCTGAGGCTGCCAGCCTCCGGAGGCATGCGTCCACATAGGCTTCATAGCGCATGTTCATGTCCACAGCAGACTGGACGCGCTCTGTGGCTGTGGACGCAGCTTTGAAGCTCCAAGCTGCTGAGAACTTTCCCATTCTGCCGTTTCTGCGCTTCCCCAATAGTGCTAAGAACGTGCAGTCCTTTGTGACCGTCCCACAGCCCCCTGTTTCTGTTCTTCTTTCCCCTTTATTTTCTCTGCTGTTCAAATGGATGAGATCAGCCCACAACCGTCCTTAGAGGCCCTGTCCTCCTTCTGCCATTCCCCTCACCTCGAGGGACAAGAGTTTAGTTTGTGCGCGGCTGCGAACATTCCTGCTCCTTTCTCTCTTCTTTCTTGCTACAAGTATTTCTCTCCTGCAGTTTTCTTCCTTCACTTGTTTCAAGCAGGTTTGTGATGCTTATTGAAATATATTTTAATATATATTAATAATTAATGTATATGTTAAATTTAAAATGTTTGCCCAAGACTCGTAAGGCGTATGATGAACAGAAAAGCGAAGAACTGTTCCAATGTTCTTCGGTTACTTTTGCCAATAAAATATACAAAAGTTTTATGTGTATTTAAACAATTAAATAAATATTTATCCATTTATAGGGATCTATACCTGTGTGGCATATTAATATGAATATAATTGCTTTTTAACATTTAAAGGCATATTTCAATGTTTTTTTAAGATGTGTTTGTAACCAGGTAAATTACTTAAAGTCCTGTGTTTTAGCCTTGAGCTTTGGTCACCCTTTGTTACGCGCAGAAATTGTGAGTGCCATTTTCATATTAGTGCAACTCTCAGCAGACCAAGACATGTTAAATTTTCATAAATCTGCCACTAGAGATTACAGTTTAAGCAAGTGTGTATGGTTATACAGTTGACCAGGGATGGACCACAGTGGACTGGCCACTGGTGGCCAACCTGATACACCAGCTGGACAGAGCCAGTGTGGCGCCTGCTGGGTGTGGGAGGCCCACCGAGCATGGCTGCCGGCAGCGTGAGAGGCAGAACGGGAGAAGGGGAGAGGCTTCTGGGAGGCTGCAGGGAGCCGCTGGCTCTCTGGGACGGCCTTGTCCTGCTGGCTTTCCTGAGGAATGTGGCTGTGGTCATTGGCGGAGGAGTTTGGGACCTTGTTGTCACTGAGAATGCTGCAGTTTACTGTGGGGGAGCCCGGGCCCTCAAGTGGAGCTGCGCTTCCTGGCTCCAGGGCGAGGCCTCAGCCTACTGGTGCGGGTCCTTCACACCCCTGGAAGACTTTCTAGCTCTCAGCACTGACCTTTGGGCCTTCCCGGTGCAGATCCGTGAAGCAGGCCTGCGTGGAACATTGTCACGGGCTCCTGGCCTTGGGCTGGACTCGTGGGGACATGATTACGGGTTCTAGGTCTTCAGTGACACTCACGGAGGAAGGACATTGCTGAGGGATCTGGGTCTTCAGGGGGCTTCCTTGGTCTTTAGTGTGTGGACAGATTTCCTGCACTCTTTTGTGTATGACACTTTGGGTGACTATTACAAAGTAATCTGAGAGTCAAATGTCCTGTATTGGATTGTTTCTCCTTGCAAAATCTCTAACTACAACAGGACCTAAGTCTAGATATTCAAGCAATGCCATTCTTAACCATTTTTAGTTAAACCCTTACAGGAAAAGGAGACAGCACTAAATTAAGTCATAGCGCTCAAACCTCCAAATCTATGTAGCCAAGAAGGCTCATAGTAGGGTCAGTCCATAAAAGTGACTAAGGGTCTCACTAGGTAGCGTCGGCTGGCCTCAAATTCACAGCAATCCTCCTGCTTTAGTCTCCTGAGGGCTGGGATTATGAGCATGTGCCACCATGCGCAGCTTCGCATCAACTTTAAATAAATGTATTTTTCATTTTTTTAGTACAAAGCTTGGGGCATCAGGACTTGTTTGTTGCTATACAGGGGACTTCAGAGGTTTGTATTTTTGAATCAATTTGCAATTTAGGCTGCTCTTGAAGTATGTAGCCTGGGGCAGACCTGGAACTCGCAAGGATCCTCCTGCCTCAGCCCAGAGCACTGGGAGTACAGGTGTCCACGCGGTGGGTGCTCTTGTGGTACGTGTGAGCCATGTTCTCTTCTGCAGGAAATCCTGGTAGCTGCTTCAGAGGCAGGATTCTCATTAGAGGTTTAAGCACCTTCAGTTTTGCGTTTACTGAAGGGGTGTTCCTGAAACTTGATCAGGGCACACCTTTTCTGTCCCAAGCCTTTTTATTCTAGTTTTTCCTCAACTGGGACATCTTTCTATATGTTTTCTATTGATCACAAATGCAATTTGTGAGGCCACCGTGGGTCCCACTATATTTTTTCATGGTCTTTAGGCAGAAGCTGAAACACTTTATCTGGAATTCTTGACTTGGTAAATTTGTGATGCATCCCGTCTGTCTTCATGAGAGATTCCACAGCTTTTGTCACTGTCCATAGCCTACAGGCTGAACTGCTGAGTGCAGAGTCCCTGCCACAGGGCAGTAATGGTTTGTCTTCAGAGGATGTCCGAGGCAAGGGCGAGACCCACAGGTGAAATGTTTCCCGAGTGGACAGGCCCTCCCCGTGCGGCAGTGCAGTGCAGCACCTGCTTGACATCCAGCCTAAACTTCCGCTTGAACACAATGTTCTGTTCTATCACTGCCTGTGATTTATGCTTTTAATTATGCACATATAATTTTTCTAATACAAATGGAAAATCCTCATGACACAATAACCAGTATATTTTTTTCTTTGAATGCCTTAAGTGAATTTTCCTATTTATAATAAAACCTAAATTTTATATATTATTTTAAATTTTATATATTATTTTGAAAGTATTCAACAATACTTAAAGTTTAGGGAAAGCATAGTGTAATTTATCTTCAGGACAATCATTATCATTCCATCATCATCTCACTTCTTGTCTTGCATTTGCTTACTCTTAAGAAATAATATATGTATAATTTAATGCTAGGTCTTTTCTTTCTATCGCCAAAGATCTGACTAGAAAAAGGTAAAAAAAAAAAAAAATTCTGCGCAAGGTCTTTCTGCCGTGTTAAAATTGACAGAACTTGAGCAACATTTGCACTTACTTTTTAAAGAATCTCTGTGGGCTGAAAGTGAGCTGCCCACACTGCCTTGGAAGGAATGGATAAGGAGAGCTTCTCCTCTGCCTGAGGAAGGAGGAGGAGGTGTTTAATTGTAACTCCAGGGACTGACGGTCAGGAGCTGAGTGTCCTCGACTCAAAGTTATCCGGAGAAAAGAGGACAGCAGGCCCAAGGCGCACAGCGCCAAGAGGTCCATGGGTGCTAAGAAATCCGACGTAGAGACTGGCCAGTGAGATGTCTAGGGCGAGCAAGTGCAGCCTGGAGGGCGTAGCTCTTGCCCTTGTGTGTGCTCAGGTCCCAAGCTGGGTCTTAAGGGTCCGTCAGCATCCGCAGGATGTAGTGAGAGCGTTAATGCCAAAGCCCTTTGAGGGGTGATTTGGGAAACTAGGAAACTGGCATGGCAGCCAGCTCCGGGGATGTGGATGAGGAAGGAGGGGTGCCCCAGAGGGCTGTGAAGCTGCCCCGCCTACCCCAGCTGTGTTCCAGCATCGTGCCTGACGTGACAGCTCAACATGTTGGCTTCTATTGTTCTGTGAGTGTAAAAACTACTGCTGACCCCTGGAAGCTGAGCGGAAGGGCTGGGAGCTGCCATGCCAGAAGGAACCGTGAGCAGGGCAGACGCCTCCTGCAGTGGCCCGCAGCGCTACACCAGTGAGTGTTCAGACCACGAAAATGCCAGGCATTCACTTGTCTGCTGCAGTCAGAGCGCTGTCATGAAGCCAACCAGCGCCAGCGCACCACGGCTCCAAGGAGGAGCACGGGATGCCTGAACTGTTCAGAGCCACGAAAGTGGTAACTTTCTTAGTGTTTAGTACTTTTTCAAAAATCCAGCTTTACACACAGAGGTGAGAAGGGTGCAGCTTTCCAGGGTCCTCCTGCGAACCTCTGAGGGAGCAGCCCCCACTCACTGTGACTGGCGCCCGGGGTTTCCTCCCAGCTGGACCTGCGGTCCTTCTACTTTTAACTGCAATGCAATTGTGTGAAAGGGAAAATGCATTCGCAGCAACGTGCATGTCAGGGAGGCCCTGATTGGAAACCACCACTTGGTGGCGCCCTCCGGGATACTGAGGGTAAAAGCCACCAGGTGGGAAGGGGCGAGGAAGAAGGCACGGATGGGAGACAACTCGAAATTATACGGAAAACTGACTTTGTTTTAAATTCCTTAGAAGAAATAAGGCTCAACGCTCACTCCTGAGTATCGCAAGCCTGCATCTTCCTATGCACGGTAGGAAGAATCTGTGCACAGGGGGATCCGTGTGACGGGCTCCAGGTGACTTGCCCTGCTTCCTCCTCACTGCTTCTGATAAATCAGGGAGCATTTGCGTGGTGGTCAAATCCTCTTTCCCTTGGAATTTACATGCTGAGCGCTAACTGTACCTCCGCAGTCCCAGTTTTGAGCCTACGGAGGCAAGGGCTGGGATACGTCTGCTCTTCGGGGCTGGACCTTCTGCCGTGTCCCTGGTGTCTTCGTACAGGAAAGAGACTAAAACACAGAGCTGACACCAGGAGAAACATGTGTTGGGGGCCGAGAGAAAAGCTTCCTGTGTCCAGGCCCGACAGGGGCCCGAGATGGAAGTGGGCCCAGGACACGCCCTCCTCGGGCCCCGCCTCCACAACACTGGGAAAAGCACTTCCGCTGCTTAAAGCATCCACCGCTGCGGCTCTGCATGGCAGCCCTACAGTGTGATGCCGTTCCTACGAGCAACGCGCCACCCAGCAGCAGGCTTGCTGGCTTGCCACACAGGCAGCCACGAGTGTGTAGGTGTCTAGTCCATGCTTTGCTCCCCTTAATGAGATGACCACTTTAGGGAACACCACGGAAGGGGAGCAGCAGCTGCTGGGCTAACCCGTAGGTGAGGTACGGGCACTGCTTTGTATACTATGACGCTTTCTTCCTCCTCAGCAGGCATTGAGGGTGAGTGAGGAGTTGCAGGCCACAAAAATGAAATACAGCCAGTAGTGTGTAACCTTTCTGTGGCTAGAGGAACTTGCTGCAGTATGATCTATCACTGTGTCAACTTAACAGCTCCTGGGTAGCTCCAGTGTCACCCTGGGCACATTTCTGGGCGTTGTGGTGCTTTGCACTTGGGATGCACGGCAGTTGTTGTACAGAAGATTAAGTCAACATGACTTTCTTCAGTAAAGCCACTGTCGCTTGCACCCGGAAAATGGAATAAACTCCCTGACAATAAAGCCTGACAATGCCACAGCTTTAAGCAGCTTCCTGCATGTGCTTTAAGTCCCAAAAGACCACGTGCAGTGAACGACGAGTGCACTTGTCCGCACAGCACTTGAAAGGTGTAGGCTGCACCATGCTGGAAACTCGTGGACCTCACAACCTCGGCTGCAAAACTCTTGGTGGCCTGGGAATGGCACGAAGGAGCCAACAGAGCAACCAGTGAGCAATTATGGGAGCTCTGACGCTATCCCAGAGTCATTGCTGTAGAAGTTAGAAGGGACGAAAAATTAAATCAATTAAAAGAAAACAAGTCTCACGCTATGACACTGTCACTCCTCCTATGCACAAGGTCACCTAAGAGAAATCCGTCAGCCATAGGTGCCCATCTTCTAGCAAAATTCTGGAACATGAGGTTGCCATGCAATGACTATAGGGATAAATTTCTGACAGAAATACATGCTTTTGATAAAGGAATTCTGTATTGCTTTTGGATTTTTTTCACAAAATCTTTCAAAGATTTATGTAAAACTAGCCAAAAGATTGATCTGCCAATGATTCTATAGTGCAAGAAAGGGTCTGGGGAGATAGCTCAGCAGCTTAAGCGCCTGCTTGGCAAATGCAAGGCCCTAAGTTCAATCCCCAGTACCCACTCCCAAAAGAGAAAAAAATGCATGTATATATGTATAGATAGATAGATATAGATACAGATACAAGTATAGATATATAGATATAAATATAGATAGATATTTGCAAGAAAACCAGTAGCGGTATACCAAGCTCATTTAATAAAAGAATGTATTCTTTTGCTTTGTGCTTCATAGAAACTCTGAAATTAGCCGAGTGCTTCCAAAGCAGGAATTTTCAAGATGCATCATTTTCAAAACTGTCATCATCCTGGTTTCAGGTCATAAGAGGATGCTGAATTCCACCAGTGAGAGTCAGACAAGAGGACCTCTGGAGCTAGACATGAGCTAATTGGCCTAATGGCTGAGATCTCAATGTTATTTGAAAGGTGTAGAGTCTTTCTCAAATACGCTTACCAAAGATGGTAGGAAAGTAGGCACGCCTGTAATCCCAGCACTGGGCAGGCTGAGACAGCCTGAACTGATATCGAGACTTTGTCTCAACTAAACAGACAAACAAATAGTGGCAGGAGAATGATTTTGGAAGAGTTTATTTATTCAGTTAGCTATTTTGTGGTACTGGGGACTGAACTCAGGATCCTGAACTTGCCAGGGAAGTGCTTACTCTATTGAGCTATCTTCCTAGCCCTTGAAAGGGTACTTTAGCATGCGGAGAACACAGCAATTATTGTCTACAGACGCTGTTTGCTGTTACTCAAGTGGACTGCGACCCACTGATCAAAAGCCAAGGCGTGCTCCTATGGATACAAAAATCATGAGATATTGTCTCAGTCGTTCTTCTCTCATTGCTGGGACAAATAACCACCCCTCCAAGTGAAGGAAGGGAAGGTTTATTTAGCTCACAGACACTGGAGGTTTCAGTCCATGCTCGGCCGGCTCAGAGGTAGAGCGACACAGGGCAGAAGGCATCTATTCATGGTGGCAGCAAAGAGCAGAGAGCAAAGCAAAGAGTCCCGTGACAGAGGCTGCAGAGGGTGAGTGTGTCTCTCTGTCCCTTCTGTTGCACTCGGGTTCTCTTCCTCAACCTGGGCGTAGCACTCACACGCGTAACCCTGGCAGTACTCAGACCCACAACTGCAGCCTTGGATCATGAATTAATCACAAACTAGAACTGCACCTCAGTGGCTGCATGAAGCTTGGGGGAGGGACAAGTATACACAAGCCACAACAGATATCATTTTCACCTATTAAAAATATCTTTGAGACTTAGCAACAAAAAGGCTTACTCATAGGAAATGTAATTTATGCCACACTGCAATTTCTAGGAAGCTCTACAACGTAGGGTTGCCGTCTTCCACTTGTGATGCCAAGATAGAGCTGCTCCCCTGAAGTGTGATTTGCACTGGCCCTGCAGGGGCCATGGGGCTCAGGAAAGAGAAAGTGGTTTCAACAAAGGCAAAAGGGACAAGAAAACACGGTTTATGCTTGGAGCTGGCAGGTAGAGCTGTTTCCCAGGATATTTGAAGATGTGTGATAAAGCTGCAAAAAGAAGTTGGAATTTGCTGGTGGAGTATATTAAATGCCAGATTGAGAGGCACGGAGCTCAAACACTTTGAATATTTTTGTTTCTCTCTCTTTTTGGGTTGTTTCTTTCTTGAGTACTACATCTGTAAATTGAAACAGGGCTGTCAGATAATGAGCAATTATAAAACGTGGAGTCTGTTTACCTGGACCCAGCAGTTGCTCATTACCTGCTTTTCTTTTACCTCAGAGGAGATTTTGCAAAAGTCAGTTGATGTACAATTTTTGAAGCAGGAGATTCTAAGTGAAGACACGAATGTCCCGAGTCCCTGCAAAAGGATGCTTAGCCCCTGCTCCTTGCCTGTCACGTGCCGGCCCCTGGGGCGGCTCCTCGACGCTGCTCCTCCATATCGTGGCTGTTCGCGGTTTTCCTGCCCAGCGTTCTCTCCTTCCACTTCAGCTTTGCTTTCCCCACGGACTATGAACTGGCAGAGCTGGCAGCAAAGGAGCCCAGCCCTTCCTGCTCTTGAGGCAGAAGCATCACCCAAGCCCAACCAGAGGCTCTGTCCTTGGGCGCTGATGCCCGGCCGGGCGACCCCATGCTGAGGGGCTACTCACCAGGCAAGACGACAACGGGGCTCCTTACCTTCAGCAAGGACGAGCGAGCAGTGTTTGGGTGCAAACCAGAGTCCAGCTGCAGGCCTTCCTGTGAGCAGCAGCACACCTTGCCTCACACACGTGGGCCCAGACCATCCTCCCTGGCTGGTACTTTGGGTTTCTTGAAGAGATGAGAAGAGCTAGGCTGATCATTAAGCTTTTAGGAAATTGTGAGTCTGCTGCCCAAAGATTTAGGGGGTAGTGCCTTACCATCTTGGGGATTTATCTGGCCTTAGTTTTCAAATCTTATCAGATATTTAAGCACATTGTTCCAGAGGTCTTATTAGAGCAGGTAATAGAGATCAGGCACTTCTTTCCATTTTGCGAACCATAAATTCTTGTGTTTTAAACAGCGAAGGGACAAAGAAAAACAAATAACAACTAAAAATTCATAGATAAACTACAATGAGTAGCCCGGTACTCCTAGCCTTTGAAATACATGAAAACCAGGGCAACAGCACTCGTTCTTTACCTACAGCATAGAAGGTCTGACACAGTCTCTCTGGGACTGGAGCTAACCCTGCTACCAGCACATCCGTGTCAGTACTTTGTAGAGATGCACCAATCAAAACGTTCATTTTTGCATGGCCCGGTGAGCGCAGATACTACTGTGATTAGACTAGGTCACAGTGCGAGGTTTGCGGGCTAAAGAATGACGAAAAGAAGCTGAGTAGAATATAAATTTTGTATACAAAGAACAAATGTAAATTGTATTTATAATTCACTGTTTAATCTATGATCTACATTGGAACTTTTAAACATAATGCATTGCAGCCCAGAAACTTTGATCCACACTTCTGACGTACTTAACTCTAAAGTACTCTTCAAATTTCATCTTAAATATATTATTTCTTCAAAAATATCTTCCCTACAGTATATTTTCTCATTCTCCTCTTCTTTACGTTCTAAATTTCATTTGGTGGTATTATTTAGAATCATATATTTGTGCTATTTTTATTTTATAATTTTTGAGAAGATGAGAAGATTCCTGGTGACAAATGTTTTATCTATTCTGACCTTAATGAGATGTTCATAAAAAAATTAATGTGACGTCCATTTTTGCCCCAAAACCATACATTTCTTGCTTGGTTCACCACTGATTTTGTGCTAGAGACACATGAGCTGAGCGGGGAAGATGCACAGGTCCTTAAATTTGCTTTAAAACTTTACACTGCACTGAGGTATTTTCATTACACAATAGCTGTATGACACATAACCAATATTCAATTTCCCCTCAACCAGGACAGCAAGCAGATCATGTGAGAAAATTGCAAAGCTGAAATAGCATCCTCTATCTTTTCATAATTAAAATCAAGGTATATCTTAGCATTATTGAAACCATGCACATGGTAGAAACAATATGACCTCAAAATAGTTACCAATGATCCTACCAATATTAATTACTTTAATTCTAAATCTCTGATAATTTATTGGTGGTGTGCAGTTTTCAAAATAACAAATTAATTTCCTATATATTTGAGATTCTCTTTTATGAGTCTTATTGAAAAATTCTGTGAGTTGTTTGCAAACAAATATAATGTACCAAATATATGAGGCATTTATCAATGAATCATATAAGTCTGACAAAATCATGTCTTATTTGTTCATTGTATATTTAGCTAAAAGTACAGTATCATTAATAGATGTGATAACGTTTTAGAAGGAACATTTTCAAAACAATAATAGCAGCATTTTCTTTTCCCTTTTCATTCCACACAAAACTTAAATATATTCAGACTTCCAGACAAGACAAGTGAAAATCTGAGACTATGCTTTTGCCTGGAACGAAATCAACCGTTAAAGCTGACTTATGCTTGAGGAATATTCAGAGGAATGCCAATTACTTTTCCCTCTATGGTGATCTTTGGAGCCTGTTTTGGAGATATGAAAAACACTCTAAAAAAAAAAAATAATAACGTAATGGAAGTCTAGACGGCAACATTTGCGACTTGAATCAATAAACATCAGGCAGAAACGAAGTGCACTAGTTTTCCTTCACTGGCCGTGAAGGACGCATTGCAGCACAGAGTAGGGAACCGCTGTGCAGTTAGCCATGTAGATGAGTGAGTGCTTCCGTCAGCCCAGCGCCAGGTAAGCAGAGTGAAGCCAAGAAAGGAGAAAGGGATCTGAAGGGACTCAGAAGACAAATGCAGTGTTGGCAGAAGGCCACTAGAGGGGGGAACAAAAAACGAAAAACAGAAAACAGAAAACCAGCCACAGTTCCACAAGAAAATGTTTCGGCACAGCAAGAGTTCCTTTCATCCGTTCATGAGAAGCTATTGTTCTCCAAAATATTATTTATTTTCATGTAATTTTATTATAAGAAAAACTGCCCTCCTAATACTCGGAGACCCTTTATAAGCAGAGACGAGCGATTTGGTTTGTGCCAACTCGTGAGACATAGCTCCCTTGTCTCTGTACCATAGCAGGAACACGGAGATCTGGGTTTGCAGGGATTTATGTGAAAGGAAGGCGGAAGGCAAGACCGACTTCGGTGTCCGTTGTTATGATTATTTATCACCTAGGTAAATCCAACGCACTCAGTTTGACAAAACAAAAGGGCGTTTCTGTGCAACGTAGCGTCTGAGGGAAGCATCGCAACAGCCGAAGTCCCCCGCAGCCCACTGGGGCAGAAGGCTTACCTGGATTACGACTCTCGTGCAGTCCCAAGTCCCTTTCTGAGGTGTCAGGGAGGCCCCGTGGCCTTTTCACGGTGTCTCCAATTTAGCCATCAATTAGATTTGTTTAAATCAACCTGATTAACTTGATGCACCAGGTGCTACCCAGCTCTTTATGTCCAACCTGAAGCTGCTGTTGGAAGATGTCCGTGCTTCTGTGCGTATATTTGCTAGTGCCTCTTGTGTCCTGCCTTTGTCGTCAAGCAAAGGTGGACACTGTCCTGCAGTGGAGGTGCCACGCTCCTCAGACACCCCTTGCTGGAGCCCGGCCTCCGAGGACGCAGAGCTGCGGAGGTCGTTGGACCCCAGCGCCCGCAGCGTTGGTCCCCCTTCCCAGCCTGCTTGAAGGGAGCAGGTCACAGCCGGCCTCGGGGCTCCCTCCTGCCCTTCTGGCGGGCACTTCGCTCCACTGTGCAGGCAGCTCGCACAGCTCAGTCTGCACACAGGGACGGAGTCTCAGCGCCTGCTCGTCAGTGGCTACAACTTCTGAGAAGCTGAGCCCAAGCAAATCTTTCTGGTTTAGGCTGTTGTTCCCAGTGCCGCCATAAGCAAGGGCCGGAAGGAACAGTCAGACACAAGAGAGCTCTCCAAGGCCGTGCGTGCTCTGAGGTGAGAGGTGACAGGCGCGATGCCCAGGCTGCGGCATGGGGAGCAAGTGCTGTCCTTCAGCTCTGGGCTGGATCCAAAGGCCCAGGTCTGTCTGGGACGGTGAGTTCCCGCGGCCCAAGGGGAGGATCCCAAGGCTTGCTGCGGGGGTAGGAGAGGGACAGAGGAGAGCAGAGGCCGCCCAGGAGGCTGGGTGAAGGCAACGCCTTAATCTGCCTTGGTGCAGGTAGACCAAGGTTGAGAGGGCCGTCTGCTGGGTAAGAGCATAAAGGCGTTTCATGAGGCCCCGAAGGCTGCCTGTGAGGGAAAGGGGCGCAGGCACACGCTGCAGTCTGTGTCCTCAGAAATCCTGGTGCAGAGGGACAGATGTTATCTATCAGGTGTCCTGCTGCTGCTAACTTGAAGGTAACAATACGCAAGGTAATAACTACTGTTCCTCTCCTATCATCTTGTTTTAGAATCCTGTATCATTTGCATTGGTTTTTCATTATCTTTAAAATAAATAAATTAAAGTGAAGCCTCACAAAGACAGACCACAGGGGCGATGGTGACAGCTCGAGTCACGGACTCGGCCCAGGGAAGGGAAATGAGCTCACTAAGTGTACCAAGAATAGTTCGGGCCGCGAAACGCGAACGAGATTATCCAGTGTGTGAAGTGAGCTTATAAGGTGGACGCCTGCACTGTCTCCGTTCCTTTGATGAGGAAACAGAACAGAGGGGCTTCGCGTCCCGCGCGGGGTCTTGAGCCTGCAGAAGGGCATGGGGATGGAGCCTCGACTCAGTCACCTGTCTTTCAATGGACGGACGTGGTCGGAGGGATTGGGAAGTACTTAGGGTGTGTTTAAACCAAAAGTTATTACACTAAAATACACATTGCCATCAGTGCCCACCAAGGGAGGGGAGGGGGAGAGGGAAAAGGGAAGGGGTGCCTAGAAATAAAAAATAGTGCTGTATTCAGATGACGGGGCTTGTGAACGATGAAATATGTCATCTTTTATTATATTTTTTTTAATGTATTTAGCACAGGGTCTATAGGATCTGGCTAGGTAGATTGGAGTCAAAGTGATTGTCCTGTTTTTCAGCCTCCTAGGTGCAGGGATTATAGGCATGCTCCACCACGCCCAGCCTCAAGTGCCCCCAGGACGGGGCTGGCATGCCTGGGATGGAACCCTGGTCTCTGCTTAGTCCACTGAGCTATCTGACCAGCCCTGCAGCAAGCAGTCACCATCATGCTATGGTCATGGTCGCTACTCCCCATCAGAGACCCAGCAGAGAATATGCGTCAGCTTATTTAAAGGAACACCTGAGTCATAAGCCCATAGCACAGTCTATTTAAAGAAGGTGAATTCTAATTTAGAGAGATGAATGTATTTTTAACCATAGAGTTTAATTCCCCTGGACTCTGCCATCACGTAAGTGGGGAGAGGGTTCAGGTTTGGAGGGAAGGGTTGCAGGAGCTTCGGGGGTGGGGGTGGGGGGCTGTGTGCATGTTCAGATGCATGTCCAATTTGGAGAACACAGAAGATGCTTTACAGTAGGGCAATACACGATGGGCAATTTGAAAAGACAAATTTTATGAGTAGCTTCACAGTAGCTCATTTGGTGAGAACTCAGAAGGCGGCCAGGTATAACAAGGATTAGACACTTGCATACAGGGAGTGCATGATAACTTTTAATATTTCCCTTCAAACCTAACAATAAATTGATAATTATAAGTAAATGTGAATATAATGCATGAGTGGGGTATTTTGTTTGTATTTCAGTTTATTGCTAATCAGTGAAGCTAAGTTTTATAAAGCAAATATTTTGGAGTAATTAAATGATCTATCCAAAGACCTGAGATAACTTATAACGCCCATGTTAGTGAGTTAATTTGATTATTTAATTTATAAAACCACTTACAAAAATTACCATTAGTGAATAAAAATGTCTTGATTCAATGATATGGCATCTATCTACTCATCAGTGTTTTAGGGACAATTAGCCATGATGTAACAATATAGCAGAGATTAGGCCTTTTTGACTTGACTTTAGTGTAATGATGTTGGTAACCTCAAGAAATACTGAAATAGGAGAGCCCAACGACAACCACTCAGTGGTACTGAGCGCCAAGAATAACTTCCAAGTTTGTAGTGCTGCGGTGTGATACCAACAGCTACAAACCATATCAGCTCAGAGGGAGAAGAGGGTAAGAAAACTTTAACAGTGAGCCAAAATTTCCCTAAAGAAAGCCAAGTGAACACCAGTTGAGTACTCTCAAGGATATTCACAAACAAAGGCGAGGGGGAGGAAGAGGAAAAGGGAGAGAGAAGAGGGAGAGAGGGAGAGGGAGGGGGAGGGATGGGGGAGAGG
>PVJA010031374.1:7598-25013 GCA_004027025.1 Myocastor coypus
AAAAAAAAAAAAAAAAAAAAAAAAAAAAAAAAAAATATATATATATATATATATATATATATATATATATATGTATATGTATTAATTGACCGTTTGAAATATTGGTATCTTAACATTAATTTATTATTTATTAATTTTTTGGTGCTGGGATACACCCTACCACTAATCTGTATCTCCAGCCAATTTTATTTTTTAAAATAATTTATATTTATTTTAATGAGACAAAAAATAGGAATGAAACAGTTTCAAAACAGGTTAGCGGAATGTTTACAATAATTAATACATTTCAGATTGTTGTCTTCATAGTAGTTATTCAGAAGACAACATGCAGACATGATATCTTGTCTAAGCAATATTAGTACAAACTGTTATTCTCAGTGAACTAAAAGTAGTTGTATATCTATACTAACTCTCTTGAGTATAAATATCTGTATTTTTTTCCTTCCCCTCTTTTTTTTTTTAGCAACAAAACTATCCTTTATTTACACTTTTGTGCCTCCATCCTATTTTAAAGGTTTTCATATTCTGTAAATAATTATAGCAGTGAATTCATAGTAGCATGTTCATAGTAATATGTTTATAACAGTGGCTTGACCAAATATGTGCCAACCTCTTTTAATGTCATGCCATCACCCCTAATAAGACACCTGGGATATGATAAGACTGCTTTGTCAACATCTCAGAAGACAAAAATCAAGAATTTATATAAATCAAGCCAGGCGTGGTGGCTCACGCCTATAATCCCAGCACTTGGGAGGCTGAGGCAGGAGGATCATTGTGAGTTCGAGACCAGCCTGGGCTACAAAAGTGAGCTCAAAGCCAGCCTGAACTGCACAGTGAGACCCTGTCTCAAAAAAAAACAAAAACAAAAACAAAAACAAACAAACAAAAAAGAATTTATATAAATCAAAAAAATAAAAAAGCTTCCTTTCAGCATCATGGCTGATACCAGTACGCATTATAAATACACAGAGAATTGTTAACATTTAGTAGAGTCATATTTACTGCCTGGTATTTTTTGTACTACTTGGCCAATGGAACAATAAAATATTTCCATATAGTTTTTCTTATAGGAAAAAAGGCAATATTAACAAAAAACAAATAATAGTTTTTAAGAATCTGGATATCTTTTAGTGAAGCTCATTTCTTAATATCCAATAATTTTATTTGTTTGTTTGCTTATTGGCACTAGGCATACTAGTTTCTACACTGAAAATATACTTAGCAAAACTGATACAAAAGCAGTAAAAATGTTTCTTAAGACAACAACCACATTTTATAATTTCATGCATTGCTAATTTATGAGAAAGTAAGTTATAGCTAAGTGCCTTATGGACATTAGTGAGCTTAAAAGCATGCTTGCATTTAAATTGCTTTTCATGTAATTTCAGTTCCTTTTATACACAACTGGTATGCAAGCAGGCGAGCCTCAGTGAAGTCCTTATAACCTAAGAGCACTTTCTCCTGGACTAAAAAGAACTCTTGTTGGTGACTGGAGCTAGCAGTGAACAGGAAGCAACAATAGCAGGGCATTGTTGCTCTCCTTCTGCTTCTTTTTTTGTAACAATTATGCAAAGAGTTTAGAAACATGACATTTCCAACTAAAGCTGACAAATTCTGCTGACACAAAATAAAGCAGATCTTCACGTAGTTACATGAGTTACATGCAAAAACATCTGATAACAATAATTATTTGCATTTAGCATTTACTTTTTGTTTTTCTCTCTTTAATATGTACATGTGATGTGTATATATAGACATGTATATATATATATTATTTAATCCATTACAAAAATCTCTACAGTGTAGTTTATTACTATTAGCCTCATTTTACAGAGGAGGAAGTAGGCTTTAGAGATTTGCCCCTGTCTACCTAGCCTATCCAGCCACTGATTGAATGTAGCAACTGGAAACTACCATAGCTAAGTAGTTGTCTTTTATGTATCTACAATGTCACCAGCCTGGTCTCCTGGGCTTCTGGGTTTGTGATTAAGCTCAGAGAAGACCCTTTGCATCTTGTCTTTGCCTCTGCAGGAGACCCGCCAGAGTGCTAGGCCCTGGGCTAGAGAGCTAATACAAGCCCTAATAAACTATCTAGCCAGCTGAAAATATACTTAGCAAAACTAATGCAAAAGCAGTAGAAGTATTTCTTAAGGCAATAATCACATTTTATAATTTCATGGATTGCTAATTTATGTTTATTCACCTGGAAAAATCAAGCTGATGGGAAAAAGGAAAAACTAGTAACAGCCTAATAAAAATTATCCTTCCTTTTCCTGCAAGTTGATTTGAAAAAGGATTGAACCTTGGCTATGATAAAAGCTTAGACCTGAAAGCAATCCACAACAGATCAATACTTCTTTCATTTTCTTTCAAGTGAATTTTTGAAAATGAATCTTTGTTTTAAAATGTTTTTTACATATTGAAAAGTTTCATAATAACCAAATATGGCTGGTTTCCAAGTCTTAAGCTCCTCTGGTAGGAAAAGTCTTGTCTTGAAAGCTTTTCTAGTTAAAAAGCTTCTGCAAACTCTGGCAAGAGTTTGGAATCATGAACAACCTTGTTCTTTCTCAAACTGTTGCACTCAAAGTCTTTTCTGCCTGCTCCTTGCCAAGTGGCTGGGCTTCTCTTAACCCCTCTGCCTCCCAGAATTCATCTCCAGTTGCATTTGCTGCTTCACCTATCCTGATTAATCTAGGCTCTCCGCACCGGGGCATGGACAGAGACAGGTTGGTAACCCACTCAGGCAGTATTTTCCCTTTGGACTGTCAGTCCAAGGCAGGCCCAGGTGGGTGATGATGCAAGTTGAAACTAACTTTTCTCTGGCTGAGCTTTTGGTTTTGATCTGCAGGAAAACTTCTTTGTAATGTGTGCCAAGGAAATGCAATTTAAAAAAATTATCATGCACAGGGAATTGCTATATAAGAGAAAGATTACACCATGGTTCTTGTGCTGGAATGTTTCAAATGCTGTATTACAAGAAGAAAAAGGAAAAAGGGAAACATGACAACTAGGGTTTACATATAAAACATGACCTTACTAAGGAGCCTGGAATTGAAGCACTTCTGTTAAAAGGCCTCTGAGGCACCCTTGGGCTTCTCAAGCATTCCCTGCTGCCTCCCTGCTTTTGTTTCCTCCCCAGTCATAAAACTACTTGAAAATAATGAATCATAAGACCAAGAACAGAGCCGGGCGTGGTGGCTCACGCCTGTAATCGCAGCACTCGGGAGGCTGAGGCAGGAGAATCGGTGCGAATTCAAGACCAGCTTGGGCTACAAAAGTGAGCTCAAGGCTAGCCTGAACTGCATACTGAGACCCTGTCTCAAAAAGACAAAAAAAAAAAAAAAAAAAAAAGGACCAAGAACAATCTTCTCATTGTTGTTCTTATTATCAGACATAAGAATGAGATTGTATAGTATTATTTTTAAATTACCTGCAAGATCTCTGGAGGAATGGCACTTTAGTAGAATGTTTGCCTAGCATACATGAAACCCTGGGCTCAGTGACTGACCTGGAAAAAACAATTCTACAGAGAGTCCTTGAGCTGTACGATGAAATTTTATTTTAGCTAACATTTCACATGGGAAAATAGAGTCTTCAGGCCAGGCGTGGTGGTGCATGCCTGTAATCCCAGTACTTGGGAGGCTGAGGCAGGAGGATGGCTGTGAGTTCGAGACCAGCCTAGGCCACAAAACTGAGCTCAAGGCCAGCCTGAACTGCATAACAAGACCCTGTCTCAAAAAAGACAAAAAAAAAAGAAAAGAAAATAGAGTCTCCAGTTGATATCAAATCACATTACTTCTTTTCTCACTTTCCAGGACTAATTTTTATTAATGGAACCAAGTGGATAGTTGGAAAAAAATGACTGAATGTTGCTATGATGTTTTGTTTTAAACATGAGTTATTAAAATGAACACTTCAGGGGCTGGGGAGATAACTCTGTGGCACAAGTGCCTGCCTGGTAAGTACAAGGTCATGAGTTTGAACCCCGGTCCCGCAAAAAAAAAAAAATTAAAAATAAATAAAAATAAAAAATAAAAATGAACATTTCACTTTTCCATTAAATAGTACAATTGAAACATATTTAAAGCCTGATTACATGTCTTGTTTTTATTTCTGACTGCTTTTATTTTGAATATTTTAGATCATTTCTAAAGTTTATAGGTACTAGGGCTGGCCAAATAGCTCAGCAGGTTAAAACACCTGCAAGCAAGCGCAGGGGCCAGGGTTCCATATCTAGGCCTGCCATGCTGGCCCCATCCTTGGGCACACTGAGACTGCAATTGATATTGGGCAAGGTGGCACGTGCCTGTAATCCCAGGTCTTGGAAGGCTGTAACAGGAAGATCATTGTAAGTACGATCTACATAGTGAGATCCTGAACACCCTGTAGAATAAAAAAAGAAAAAATAAATAAATAAACAAAGTTTATAGGTTCTGAGAATATGCATAAGAATAACCTGCTAAAATTAAATGAAAATCTATCCTAATGAGTATCTAGAAATATATATATATATATATATATATATATACACACATATACACATATATATATATGTATATATATATATGTATATAATTGAAATATATTTTGGTATAATCAACTTGGTGAATATGCTGTGAGATTTTTATTTTAATTTCTTTCTTTCTTTTTTTTGTGGAACCAGGGATTAAATTCAGGACCTTGTACTTGCCAGGCAGGAATTTGTGCCCCTTTAAAAAATTTTTTTATTTAAGAATTATTTATTTATTTATTTATTTATTTTCTTGTTTCAGAACTTTTGTTTACTTATTTTTTTATGGCTGGCTCAGCCTGCCCTGAGAGCAGGGCTGGCAAAGCATGTGGTGCCGGGGATCGAACTGTGGTCCCTGCAGCTGCCTAAACTTTCCTAAGCAGGCGCTTTGGACCACTGAGCCATCCTGCCGGGCCCCTAAAATTTTTTTTTTTTTAACTTCATTTATTTATGTTATGGCCAGCTCAGCCTGCCCTTGGGATGGGGTGGCACAGCATGTGGTGCTGGGGATTGAACCGCAGTCCCAGTGGTTGCCTAAGCTTGCCTAAGCAGGCACTTTAGACTGCTGAGCTATCTTACCGACCTGATGTGAAATTTTTTAAACTTTCCTACTCATTTGAAAATTATGTAAGAAAAAAATGAGGAAAAAGCACTTCATAATAGACACATCTGATATGATATCTTACTAGCATTTCCACTAAAATTCCCCAAAAAGAAAAGCAGAGCCGGGGAGATAGCTCAGTAGAATAAGCGCTTGCCTGGCAAGCACAAGGTCCTGAGTTCAATCCCCAGTACTAAAAAAAAAAAAAAAAAAGGAAGAAAAGCAGAAGTATAAAAACTGGAAATAATACTGAAAACTACAAAGTTAAACACAAATCTTGCAGTTTTCACTATCATAGTATAATTTAAAACATAGCAAATATTTATTTTTATTATTTATTTAGTCTTTTTGAGACAGGGTCTCACTCTGCAATTTAGGCTGGCCTTGAGCTCACTTTTGTAGCCCAGACTGGTCTTGAATTCACACCGATCCTCCTGCCTCAGCCTTCCAAGTACTGGGATTACAGGCGTGCATCACCACACCCAGCTAGCAAATATTTAGATTTTTTTTTAGAATTTTTTATTTATTTTTTTTTCTTGTTTCAGAACCTTTGTTTGTTTATACACTCATTTTTATGGCCAGCTCCGCCTGCCCCGCGGACAGGGCTGGCGCAGCATGTGGTGCCGGGGATTGAACCGTGGTCCCTAAAGCCGCCCAAGCTTTCCCAAGCAGGCGCTTTAGACCACTGAGCCATCCTGCTGGGCCCCCAAATATTTAGATTGATAAAATGTATTATGGTAAAAACCAGTGGCACTAATCCCTCTCCTCTAAGTACCTGCCCTCCCTCTCAGCACTCACCCATCATTCTTGCATTTCCTGAGCAGTTCCGGAAATCTCTTATGACTTCAGCTATGCTGTCAAGGCTGCCTCAGTGTCCTGGACTGATTCCAAATGCTTACCATTCATGAGCATTTTTGTTCTTAGGGGAAGATCCAGGAGTCAGATGATGCCAGACTTGGTAAATAAAGCGGATGAAGACACACTGTCGTGTTTTTAGAAGCCCGACTTTTACTGGATGGCACTCAGCAGCAGCGTTTGCTGTATTTTTTAATCACACTTCATAAAAATATGAAAGAAGACTTCCACAGCTTCTGCAGAAACACCAAGAATGATAAGTATTTCCAAAGCAAGAGGGACTATTAGAGAGGCATTAATGGCAATGTGTCTTCTACTGTCTTTTTTATTCAAAGACTCACCTCTTACATATTGATTACCACTTGTGTCATCAGGGAAGGCAGAGGTACTATGTGCACTCTGAATTCTAAACCAGACCTGCAGGCACAACAGTAATAAAGAAAGAGTCCTTGAATCACCTCCAAATGCCCGTGCTGGGCAGCGGCTCCTCACTGATGTTAATTTAGTACATAGTGATAGATACAGGTCTAGTTTCAGTCTTTAGCATACAGAGAACCAGTTTTTTCAGCACTATTTGTTAAAGATGCTACCTTGCTTCCTGTGAACATGTCTGATCCCTTTGTCTAAGATAAGGTGACTAAGTGTGTTTATAATTGAATCTATATCTTCTAATCTGTTCCACTGATACTAGGATCTGTTTTTATGCAAGTACAATGCTGCCGGGCTTGGTGGCGCATGCCTATAATCCCAGCACTCGAGAGGCTGAGGCAGGAGGATTGGTGCGAGTTTGAGACCAGCCTGAGCTACAAAAGTGAGCTCAAGGCCAGCCTGAACTGCATAAAAAGACCCTGTCTCAAAAAAAAAAAAAAAAAAAAAAAAAAGTACAATGCTAATTTAGCACAGTAGGTCTGTAGTATAATTTCAAGTCAGAAATTGTGCTGCCTCCTGTGCTGCTTTGGTTGCCCAGGATTTCTTCTGTTATTCTAGGTCTCATCTGTTTCTGAGAGAATTTTAGGAATGCTTTCTCTAGATCTGTGAGGTATGCTAATGGTATATTGGTTGGGATAGAACTAAATCAATGTAACAGTTTTGGGAGGATGACAACTTTCACAATGTTCTTTCCTCCTATCCATGAGCAAAGGATATCTTTCCATTTTCTGATATCAACTTGGACTTCATTTTTCAAATACTAAAATTTTTAATGTGTTAATCTTTACTTCCCTTTCTAGACTGATTCCTAAGTATTTCACTTTTGGGTTGCTATTGGTAAGGCTGTGGTTTTCCTATTTTCTCTCTAATTGAATTTCTTGTTTCTTACAGGCATGTAATTGATTTCTGAGTGTTGACTTTGTAGTCAGCTAAGCTACTTAATTTGGTAATTAAGTCTAAAAGTCTTGCTGGAGATTTTAGGGTCTTCTATGTAGATTATCATGTCAACTGTAGATAATAATTTAACTTTTCTTTCTTATCCTTTTCCTGTTATTTTATTTTATTATTTTATTGTTGCTAGTTTATTTTATTCTCTCATCAATGCACAAATTCACCAAAACCAAATAACTGTTGCTATTTTACTTTATTCTTTCTCTGTTGTCCAATTGCTCTGGCGAATGTTTCCAGAACTATACTGGATAGGAGTGGTGATAGTGCACGTCTTTGGCTTGTTCCTGATTTTATTTTTTTAAGTACAATTTTGTTTGTTTGTTTGTTTGTTTGTTTACTTATTCTTATGGCCAGCTCAGCCTGCCCTGGGGGCGAGGCTGGCGCAGCATGTGGTGCTGGGGATTGAACCTTGGTCTCTGCCGCTGCCTAAGCATTCCTAAGCAGGTGCTTTAGACCACTGAGCCATCCTGCCAGCCCCTTGTTCCTGATTTTAGAGAAAGCTTTCATTTTTTGTCCATTTAGTATGATATTGGTTGTTGATTTCTTTTTTTTTTTTTTTTTGTCTTTCTGAGACAGGGTCTCGCTATACAGTTGAGGCTGGCCTTGAGCTCACTTTTGTAGCCCAGGCTGGTCTCGAACTCGCACCAATCCTCCTGCTTCAGTCTCCCTAGTGCTGGGATTACAGGCGTGAGCCACCACACCCCAGGCTGGTTGTTGATTTCTCATAGATGGCTTTTCTCAGATTGAGGTAAAGATCATCCATTTTGGTTTCTATGAGGTTTTTATCATGAATGAGTGTTGGGCTTCGTCAAAAGCTTTTTCTGGTCCTATTGAGATGATCACGTGATTTTTGTGTTTGCCTCTGTTGATGAGGTATATTAAATTTTTTTTTTCTTGTTTCAGAACCTTTATTTGTTTATTCACTCATTTTTATGGCCGGCTCAGTCTGCCTGGAGGGCAGGGCTGGCGCAGCATGTGGTGCCGGGGATCGAACTGCGGTCCCTGAAGCCGCCCAAGCTTTCCCAAGCAGGCACTTTAGACCACTGAACCATTCCGCTGGGCCCCGAGGTATATTAAATTTAATGATTTGCAAATGTTGAGCCACTCTTCTTTTTCTGGGATGAATCACACTGGGTTTGGGTGTATAATCTTCTGGATGACTTGTAGCATTCTATTTCCTATGATGAGGATTTTTGCATCTATATTTATTAGAGAGATGGTAGTCTCTTTTCTGGTTGGGTCTTTCTCTGGTTTTGTTATCAGAATAATACTTGCATCTAGGAATGAATTTGGGAGAATTCGTTCCCTTTCCATTTCATTGAAGAGTTTGAAAAGAGTTGACATTAAATCCTCTCTATATTTCCTATAGAATTCAGCTGGGAATTCATCAGGATCTGGGTTTTTCTTTTTTGATAAGTTTTCAATTACATTTTCAATTTCATTAACTGATATAGGATTATTCAGAATTGTTGTATCTTCTTGATTCAGATTTGGTAATTCATATGTATCCAGGAATCTGTCCATTTCTTCTGTGTTTTCCTTCCTATGCAAGTAAAGATTTTCAAAGTAGGTATTGATGATCATCCGAATTTCCACAGAATCTGTAGTGATTTTATTTTTTTTCATTCCTTGGTGCATGAATTTGATTTTTTTTAAACACAATTGGCTAAGGGTTTATCAATTTTATTGATTCTTTCAAAGATACAACTCTGATTCATTAATTATATTGTTTTCTTAGCCTAAGTCATATTAATTTGTACTCTGGTCTTCATAATTTCCTTCTTGGGGCTTTGGGTTTGACTTGCTCTTCTTTTTCTAAAAGCTTGAAGTGAAGCATTAGATTTTTTGGGGGGGGTTCCTTTTGATTTCCTGATGTGAGAATTAACTACTGTAAATTTTCCTCCAATGACTGCTTTCATGTCATCCCACAGGTTTTGATATGTTGGCTTTGCATTTTTGTTTGATAGAAGATATTGTTTAATTTTTTCTTTGATTTAACTTGTGACTTAATTTTCCTGTGTTGAAGCTTTTGCAGTTTCTTTTGCCATTAACTTCCAATGGTTAGATAATATGCACAGAATAATTTCAGTTGTTTTTCATTTAAGTATGTTCTATGGGTTATTATGTTCCATATGTCCTATTTTAGAGAATATTCCATGTGTAACCAAAAAAAAATGTTTCTGTTGTTGTTGGGTGAACATTCCATGAAGGTCTACTAAATTCATTTTTTCACAGATTTGGTTCAGTTCTGTTATTTCTTCATTGATTTTTTTGTCTGGTTTATCTATGTCTTTGGCCAATGGGGTGTTAAGACCCTCTGTTACAATTTCGTTATGCTTGAGCTTTCATGTCTATTAATACTTGTTTTAGGGGCCCGGCGGGATGGCTCAGTGGTCTAAAGTGCCTGCTTGGGAAAGCTTGAGCGGCTTCAGGGACAGCGGTTTGATCCCCGGCACCACATGCTGCGCCAGTCCTGCCCTCGGGGTGGGCTGGGCCGGCCATAAAAATGAGTGAATAAATAAAGGTTCTGAAACAAGAAAAAAATAAAAAAAAATACTTGTTTTATATAGGTAGGTGCTCCCATATTTGGTGCATATATATTTATGATTCCTACCTCTTCCTCTATTAGCTTTCCTCTAGCAATTATGTAGTGACCTACTTTATCTCTTTTGATTATTCTTGGTTTGAAGCTCACATTGTCTGCAAAAAGTATAGCTACCCCTGCTTTTTCTGGGATCCTGTCTTAGGAAGTATTTTTTTCCATCCTTTGATTTTCATTCTATGAGTTTCTTTTTGAGTTAAATGTGTTTCTTGAATACAGCATATAATTGAATTTTGTTTCTTGGTCCATTCTACCAATTTTTTTTTCACTGGTGAATCAAGGCCATTTAATTATAACAATTCAATGGTTATAGGTCATATATATTGACTTACATTTATCAAGTTATTTTCCTAATGTCGGTTCCCTACTTTCCCCTTGTTTGTCCTGCTTGGTGTTTTTGTTTTTTCTAGTATTGTTCTTAGAATTGTGATATTTTTTAAAACTCTTCTAGAATGAGTATTTCTCATTACTCTTTGTAGTGCTGGTTTGGTGGTCATGAATTTCTTCAGTTGTTCTTTGTCACGGAAGTACTTATTTCTCCACAATTTTAAAAATGTTAATGTTATTTATTTATTTGGAACAAGGTTTGCTATGCATCTCAGACTCATAGTGATCCTTCTGTCTCAGCCTTCCCAATGCTGGGATTATAGGCATGTCCAATCATGCTGGATTTCTTTGGCCAGCATGGCATGGCAGGGTTCTGGGACCAGCACAGCATGCAGCACTGAGGATCAAACTTGGGTCTTTGCACTTTTCAGGTAGGTGCTTAGGCCACTGAGCTGTTTCCCCAGCCCCTCTCCATTACTTTTTTTTTTTTTTTAATATTTATTTATTTATTTATTTATTTATTTATTTTAATAGCCAGCTCAGCCTGCCCTGATCGTGGGGATGGCACAGCATGTGGTGCTGGGAGTCAAACTACGGTCCCTGCAGTTGCCTAAGCTTGCCTAAGCAAGTGCTTTAGACTGTTGAGCCATCTCGCTGGCCCTCCATTACTTGTGAATGATAGTTTTGTAGAGTACATCAATCTAAGCTGCAAATTGTTTTCTTTCAAGACTTCAAATGCTTCAAGTTCTTCCATTATTATTATTATTATTATTATTATTATTATTAATTATTAGTATTATCTGTCTCAGAGTGCCTTGAGGGTGGGGCTGGTATAGCAGGTAGTACTGGGGATCAAACCATGGTCCCTGCAGCTGCCTAAGCTTACCTAAGCAGGCACTTTAGATCAGTGAGCCATCTCACTGGCCCCTTCAAGTTCTTTATGATTTGAAAGTGTGTGCTGAGAACTCTACCATGATTCTAAAGGGCTTTCCTTTAAAATATTTGTTCCTTTTCTCTACCAGCTCTTAGTAATCTATTCTTGTGCTGAATATCTAAGATCTTGATTATCGTGAGTCTTGGCATAGACTTACTGGTTATGGCTCACTGGAGTTCTAAGTGCCCACTTACTTGGATCTCAGTTTCCATTCCCATGCTTGGGAAATTTCCTGCTATTGCTTCTGCAATCTTTTATGCCATTTGTGTTGACTCCTGCTTTTTGGTTGACATACATCAGTCTACAGGTTTTCTTTGTATCATCTTGCAGCTGGTGAGTTATTTCTAGGTTCCTTGTTAGTTTGAAGAGATCTTTGCTTTTATGATCACTAGTTCAAATCCTGTCTTCCTGTCTTAAAGATTTGAAAGAGTGCTTTCAGTTTCAACCAAGAGGTTTTGCCATTTTTTAATGGACTTTTAATATACCAGATATCAGCTTGAATCTGTTCCATGTGTTATATTTCTTTCCTACATTGACCACTCATGGTTTCCATGCTCTTCCTTTCCTCATCTATTCTTTTTATATCAAATATCTCTACATTTGCTAAGTAATTCCTTCATAAATGCTGACTTTTTTTTTTTACCTCAGAGATTATTTCTGATCTGTTTTTCTGTTGTCTCAAGGATTTCTTTCTTAAGTTATCATTTCAGAAAATTGAGATCTGTGTCTCCCAGTTTCCTTTATATCAGTGTCTCCTGGACTTGCTCTGGGTGGACTGGAGGTCAACAATTATAATGTGCTTCTGAAGCTTGTCATTTTTTATCTCAAAACAAATTCTTTTCTTTTCTTTTCTGTGTTGATCCTTGTGGGGTTTTGTAGTACATATCCATAGTAATAGTATCAAGGCCTCTCTATAAAAAGTTTGCTCTTGGTTTTTTTCTGTCCCAAGATCCTATCTTCTCGGGGCTGGGGAGATAGCTCCGAGGCACAAGTGCCTGCTGGGCAAGTGCAAGGTCGTGAGTTCGAACCCTGGTCCCACAAAAAAAAAAAAAAAAAAAAGATCCTATCTTCTCAATTAAGAGTTCTGGTATATGTTTGACTCAGTGCCCAGTTCTTTGGTGTTGGACTGTGGTGAGGCTATTACCCCAGCTGTTCCAGTATCTTTACAGAAGGGAGAATAACTCATTATAACAGATATGACATTCTAGCTAAAGTAGTATCATTAGCAACAACAATAGCATCAAAAAGGTGGAGGGCAGCCAGCTAGCTCAGTGGACTAAAGCACCTGCTTAGGCACAATGTAGAGGATGGGATTTGATTCCTGGTGGGACATGTTTGCCTCACCCCTGGGGTACTCTGAGATGGTTATTGAGACTGGGTGTGGTGTCACACACCTATAATGCCAACCCTTGGGAGGCCGAAAACAGGAGAATCACTACAAGTCCAATCTGTGTAATGAAATCCTGTACTAAATACATTAAAAAAAAAAAAAAGAAGAAATAGTATCAAACACAATTTAGAAACTAACAAACTGTGGTTTCTTTTGATTTTGTACTTTATACCATAGGAGCAAAGTCTATATTTGTGTAATAAGATTGTAAATTTGGAGTTTGTAAGCTAAGTATTTTCCTTTGGTAGAGTGGTTTTACCCAGTGGTGGGGAAGTTTAGGGAGAATTGTATATAAAACAGAGATACCTGGAAAGGAAGTCACGGTTGGAGGTCAAAGGATTATCGTGCAAGATTTGGGAAACTAGAGAAAATAGAAAAGAAAAAATGAAGGAATATTTGAAGGATTGTATGGACTTAGTCTCTGTGTTTAAGGAATGGGATTAGTTTTCTGTGGCTGAAAATCTCCCCACCATCTGTCACCCAAGAGAGACAAAAAGAAAAACAGAAAGAAAAGAAAAAAAGTTAAGAAAAACACAAAGAGGAAAAGGCAGCTGGGCATGGTGGTACACTCCTGTAATCCCAGCACTTGGGAGGCTGAGGCAGGAGGATTGGTGCAAGTTCGAGACCAGCCTGGGCTACAAAAGTGAGCTCAAGGCCAGCCTGAACTGCATAAGGAAACCCTGTCTCTGAAAAAGACAAAAAAAAAAAAAAAAAAAAGAAAAAGCAAAGAATGTAAGATTAAAAACAAACATGAAACAAGATTAAACTAAATTAGATTTTTAAGAATGGAGTAGCCCCATTCATCTGCTTCTGTTCCATCTGCTTTTGTCCCTGCACACAATGCTGGTTCGCCTAGCTTGCCACCTGTTGGTTTATCTTTTATACATTTTCCTTCCCACTAGTCTTTCCTGTCCATTGCGCATGACCTAGTCTGGGTCTTACTGAGTGTTTGGCATTTCCCGTGTCACCTGGGCTGGTTGACAAGTCCTGGATTCTTCCTTGGCTGGCTGCCTGTCCAATGTAGCAAGGAGAGTGAATCACCTGGATTCCTCCTATGGAGTTGGTTGCAAGGTCTAAAACTTTTATTTTAAAGATTCAAGTTTGGAAAGTGGACTAAGAGATGGAAGGAGTGGGGAGGGAAAGAAGGAGGAAGAGATATATGTGTTAGTTACTGTCTTAGTTACTCCTCTCATTGGGACAAACACCCAACACTCAAATTAGGGAAGGAAAGGTTTATTTAGCTCACAGTTTCAGTCCATATTCAGCCGGCTCTAAGACAGAGTGGCACATGGCAGAGGGTGACCTTTCATGGTGACAGCTAAGAGCAAGAGCAAAGGAAAGAGTAGCAGCAGCTCAAGCAGCTAACTTCTCTTCCTTCTTTACATTGAAATGCAAATCACCTGCTCCTGGGGGAGGTGCAGCACCCATTCCCATAATAATCAATTACAAATTTCAGAAGCTGCCCCATGACTACACAAGGCTTTGGGGGGACACCTATACACAAGCCATAACAGTTACATATACAAATGCTCCATGATTAATATAATCATCATGTACTGCAAGATTGTATTAGTAGTCAGGCATGATGTTTTGAAATAGGGTCTCACTATGCATTTTATGTTGACCTTGAATGCACTATGGAGCCCAGGCTGGCCTCAAAATCATGGATATTCTCCTGCCTCAGATTTCTGAGTGCTGGAAGGGTAAGCAAGCACCACCATGCCTGTGATTGTTCATGGATTTTTATGTCCTTATTTTCCTTGTTTAGTCTTATTTTGTTCTTTTTCTATCTTCAGATATATGCCTGTGTAATTGATGCTCAGAATTCTTTTTCTCTATTCATTAGGGCTCAAGATTTCCCTGTAAGACTATTTCAGATGATCTTAAAGATTCATATGTGGTATTAGGACAGTTCAGAATCTCTACAAGCCCTATCAAATGTAAGCATGCACTTAACCATCAAGTCTGTCCTCTAGTCTTTCAGTGAATAGACAGAGTTTCATAAGCCAGTCTGGGATCAGACAAGGACAGCTGATAGAATTCTTCTCAGTTGGTCACCCAATGTAAGAGGTTAGCCTCCAGCTCCTTCTAGAGTGGAACAAGTAAGTAAGCCCAAATCCTTTGGGTTCCCTGAGCCTGTGGTGAGTGTATTAGTCCCTTTTCTCTCATTATAACTAACTACCTGATGCAGGTTATTTAATAAAGTTGTATATTCAGCTCACGGTTCTGAAGTTCAAGATCATGGTACCAGTATAAGCTCCACTTAGGGAAAAGTTGGATGGCATCACCATAGCAAGAGTAAATGTGGGAGGGAAATAATCACATTGCCTAATAGGAAGTAGAAAGACCCTTCTGATTATACATCCAGAAGGACCTTTCACCATGCTCCACCATCTTGGCACTGCCAGACTGCAGACCAGTCCTCTGATACATGAACTGCAGTGTGTGTGGGTGGAGGCTGAAATCATAACACTGGTATCCCACAGTGGCCTTCCTCACCCTGAGGAAGGAGCATAGAAAGCTCTTTTGAGGCCCTGTGAGTTAGGACTACAAGTGAAAAACAAAAGAGAACTAATGACTAACCTAAGAGCAACAACTATCCTGTAAAATGGAGAGATATTTGTATGGTTTAGGAGGTCAGCTTCATCTTGTACTAAGTAAGATTTATGTCATAAAAAACAAAATAACTTTGGTACTAAGACCTAAAAAAGACAACGCAGGAAAGGAAAAAAAAAAAATCACAAGCAAACCAAATTGGGTACTATAAAAAAGAAAATTCATTACTATCAAGTGTTTAAAAGAAAAATGCAAATTCAACAATAGCAAGTCAATGTATGCAATTTATCAGCAAAGGATGTAAATCTTACAATACCTACAACTTCAGGAAAAATTCTAAGGATGGATTTTACCAAATTTATTGTCAATTGCAAGTTAAACATTCAGCAACTATGGAAAAATTATTTACAATCTACCAAAAAATTATTTACAATCTACCAAAAATATTATTTACAATCTACCAAAAATCCTCCAGTATCTATGTATGCAAAACGGAATCATTCAAGGTTTTCCTTGGTTTTCTTTTTTTTTGTCTTTTTGAGATAGGATCTTGCTATGCAGTTGAGGCTGGTCCTGAGCTCACTTTTGTAGCCCAGGCTGGTCTCGAACTCGCACCGATCCTCCTGCCTCAGCCTCCCGAGTGCTGGGATTACAGGCGTGAGCCACCACGCCCAGCCTTTCCTTGGTTTTCAACAAAAACAAGGACATTCATTATCATCTTTCCAGTTCAGCATTTCAGTAGTGGCCTTAGGTAGTGCAACAAAGCCAGGCACAGACATAATTTTTGTTATGTGAGAAGAAACAAGCTGCCAGAATTCACATATGACATTAATGTGTTGGTAAGTAAAATAAAATATTATATAGGTAAAATATTAGAGTTAATAATAGAGGTTTTTGTGGCCAGTGAGATATCTCAGTGGTCTAAATCGCCTGCTTAGGAATGCTTAGGCAATTGCAGGGACCGTGGTTCGATCCCCCACATGCTGTGCCAGCCCCACCACCAGGGCAAGCTAGGTTGGCCATTAAAAAAAAAATAGAGGTTTTCAGTAAACCAGAAAAGGCTAGAAAAAAGATTCTTAAAAACATATGCTTTATACAGCATTAAAGATTATTATTATCATTATTTTTATTTTTTTTAAATTTTTTTTTTCTTGTTTCAGAACCTTTGTTTATTCACTCATTTTTTATGGCCGGCTCTTATCATAAGAGCATAAATTTTACTAAAGATATAAAATATATATGAGGAGAAAATTGCAAAATTTAATTACATTTACAAAGAAATTTGAAGAGAACTACCATATTGTAGTAATGGTACAATAATGCAAAGATTAAATTTTCCAAAACTGATGCATACATTCAATAGCGTCTCAAAAACGTACTTTTCAGGGTCAATGAGACAGCTCAGTGGACTAAAGTACCTGCCTAGGCAAGTGTAAGGACCATAGTTTGATCCCACTGCCACAGAGTTCAGGCATACTGGTGCAATCCTATAATCCCAGCACCAGGGAGGCAGAAAACAGGAGAATCACTATGAGTCTTATCTGTGTAGTGAGATCCTATAACAATCGCATACATTAAACACACACACACACACACACACACTCTCTCTCTCTCTCTCTCTCTCTCTCTCTCTCTCTCAGTGAAATTTCAAGAATATTTCTTTTTAAAATTAATTAATTAATTAATTAGACTGTATTTTGTACAGAGTCCATAGTATCTGACTATGCAGATCGGACCCATAGTGATTCTCTTGTTTTCAGAATCTCAAGTGATGGGATTACAGATGCGTGCCACCATACCCAGACTTAATCACCCACTCAGCGAGCCAACCAGAATGCCATGCTGGGGATTGAACCCTGGCTGCTGCACATTGCCTAAGCAGGTACTTTAGTCCTCTCAGCTATCTGGCTGGCCCTTCAAGACTATTTTCAAGGGTTGGGGAGATAGCTCAGGGGCACAAGTGCTACCTGGCAAGTACAAGGTCCTGAATTCCATCCCTGGTTCTGAAAACAAGAAAAGACTACTTCAAAAGATGTGTGTATATACTTTTAAAACTAGAGAAAATGGAATCCAAAATGTACACACAATAAAAGATTAAGTTTAAAACTGATTGGGTTGGTCAAAATTGTGTAACTGCTTATATCACATTGTATGGAAAGTTATTAGAATATCAATGATGGTCAGAAAATATCATTTACAAGCTAAGTCAAAGGTATTTGATACTCAGAAAGCCAGTGATGATAAGCCCAGTACCTAT